>VZDJ01000051.1:4431726-4624058 GCA_008694505.1 Cyanoderma ruficeps
GCAAGTGGCAGCGGGGGGCGCTGAACGGGCACGGCCGGACGTACAAGCGGCCGTTCCCGGAGCAGGCGGAGGGCGGCGGCGGCGGCGTCCTGGCGGCCGGGAAACGCTCCCACCTCGAGTCCAGCAGCCGCCCGCACTAACCCGGCACGGCCCAAGGGTTTGCCTCTGCTCCACACCGACGCTGAAGACAACTTCGGGAAAGGACTTGCACGGAATGGTTGGTGAAGTGCCCCTTAAAGTCGTCCAAGCAGCGGAGGGGATCCTGGTGGGAATCTTCTCACAGAGGGGAGAGGAAAGGGTTGGCCATCCATCCCTCTTCCCTCCAAGCCCTTCCCTGTTCTCCCTGAGATGTCTGGAGTTGTTACTTGATGAACTGGTTAAAGGCAGTGCTACTTGCCATTTTTTGATTTTTAAAACGAGACCTAATGCTGAAGAGTCCCCTGAAAATTAAGCACTGTCAGGTGACTAGCAAGATACCCCATTTCCCTGATGATGGTCATCTGTAGCAGGAAAATCATCTGCCTCTTGGGTGTTTTTCTGTCTATCCAAGACTAGCTGACATGCTGTTAACAAGCTCGCACTCTTCACCTTGTTGGCACCTTGAGTTGTGGCCATGCTGTGCTGCTGGCCAGCCTCCTTCCAGCCTTTGGGGTCAGAGGGACTGACCCATAGAGGCATCTCTGCCTTGAGAGAGGGGTGAGACACTGTCTGGGACAAATGGGAACTTGCAGTTCACCCAGGGGACAGGCCCAAGTTTAGTGGTTCGAATTCCTAATTAGTGATTCCTAATTTATTTGTTTCTAAGCTCCTGAATCCCGCTACACTGTATGATTATTTTTTCTACCCGGTGTGCTTTACCACAGTTACTGAATGTGTGAGCTCCAACTGGATTGAGTTGCTCATGGAAACAGAAATCTGACCTTGTCAGTATTAGTGTCTTTTAGTGCATTTCTGTACTGCTGGTTGCAAATTCTGCTGGGCAGAATCCGTCCACTTCCAGAGATGGCTGGTGAGGTCAGCAAGGGGGGAGCTGGGAATTGCAGGACCCTCCTCCTGCTGGCACAAGCAGCTGCTTTGGACATGTTCTACCCTCTAACAGGGTCAGAGTGCTTGCCTTGCACTCCAGCAGCTTCAACACAAGAATGTCTGGCTTTCTAAAAAGAGCAGACAAGAAGTACAAACAGTGATATCCCAGTTTCTGTAGTTTACCCCAGATAAGTGATACTGCAGCAGCATAAAGTGTCTGTCTGGAAAAAGAAAACTGTAATGAAGTGCTGGTTGGACCTTTGAAAATGTCCTTGTGATACTGTTCTTGAGTTTGGACTTAGGGTGTAATTTTGAGAATAAGGGTGGGAGGGAAATATTATTAAGAACTTTTTCATATTTGCTAGTTTTCTAAAAGCAGGGTTCAGCTGTGTTGGTTGTGGGTGTGTTACTTTGGCTAATAAATAAATTAACAGTGATCAGAAATGACCATTTTTATAAAAGGTAATTCTGGTACTTTCACTATGCCAGCAAAAAGGCACAGAAAAGAACACTGCTGGTGAGGGTCAACAGTTCATTCTCCCCTTAACTCAGAATTGTTACCTGTGGTTCTGTTGTGGCTGAAAATTTAGGGAAAACCCCCCAAACTTAAGAAATGCAGTCTGCACTTTCATTCCTACAGTCTTTTGTGAAGGTTTGGTGTCTTGGTGGTAGTTCAGTGGTACTTCTGCAGTGGCCCAGAAAAGGCAGAGCATTTCCTGACTGCTGCTGGGTGCTGTTTAGCTCAGGGTGACAGACTTAGAGTATGAGCTACTGCACTGAAGCATTAGCTCTCAGGGCTGATTACAGTAGGAGCAAAACAGTCACTAAAACCTACTTTGAATGACTGTGGCGTTGGATCATACCTTCCTCAGGGGGAGGGGTAGGGGGAGCCTTGAATAGAATTTGTTAGAGAAGTGAGGAACTGCACAGCCAAGAGCCCCTGGGCTGTGGGAATGCTGCTCTGGCATCTTTGTGCTGCCTTGCAGGACCTGCTGCTGCAGCCAGTGACAGAAGTGGAATGTGGACCAGGTACTGCAGGCCTGCTTGGACACCTGGGCAGAGCAAAGTCCCCGCTGAGTCCCCAGTCCTTCACCTTTTCCTTCTTTGTGAATTCTCTGATGCTGCAGGCCAGGCCACGGGCTGGGTTTCAGTGTTTTCACCCTGAACCCATGTGCACAAGTTGGAGCAGGTTTCCTGGGCAGCGGGATCAGTCCTACCTTGCCCAGAGTTCCTTTTCCCATGGGATCTGAGGTGTAATGGCAATACTGCCACTGCTGGTAACAGGCCTCAGGCTTCACATCAGTGCCACAAGGCCAAAGGATTCTTCTGGCTTTGGCTCAATTCCTGGCTTGCCTGAAGCCTTCTTTAGCTGTAACAGCAATTTTTAATGTCTTTTTATTTTGCTTATCTTCTTAAAAGTGATGCTTATGTCAGATGATTATAAATAGATAATAGTAACAAGTCATTATTCTATGCAGAATGAACTATTTATAAATGTAGCTTAATGCTGTATTTACATAAATAGAAATGATAGCAGAGCATTGGAAGTTGGGGGCAAATAATGCATTGTTGAGGAACAGAGTCATGGAATGATGCTGTAAGGCTGCAGGGCCAGTTACTGATTGTTAAAGATAGGCAAGCTTTAGAGAGGGAAAACCTGGGTTTCAGGCATAACAAAGAAAACAGAAAAAAGTATCTGATGTGTTGGAAAGAGTCCATTTATAGTAAGGATATCGTGGGATTGCAGACCACAGTGATAGTGAACACATTAAATAGCCCTAAGTGCAACAGAGTGCCAGAAGGAAGAAACCACCATTGCACTCCCAGGAAAGAGAAGAAATTGTGTCAGCTCTTCCCAGCAAAGGAGCTGGGATGCTGCTGACTGAAGTCAGCAATCTTCACACCCTGAGGGGCAGTGAAGGGTGAATGTAACAGGGGCAGTAACTGGGAACTGTGCCCATAACAGCTGTATTACTGTCGAGACCTTTTCTGTAACAGTGTTCCTTTATTTTCTTCTCCTGTAATCATTAGATCTGGACTAATACTACAAAATACCAGAACCGACTGTTAAGATTTCCATGATACTAACAAATAAATTCTTGGCTTTGCACAAGAGGTGTTTCCTGTGGCTGTAGCAAGGGTGGAGAGGTCACTGCTTTCGGATCAGGATGTTCCAGGTGTCCTTCCAGCGCAGGGCCCTGAGTTCTGAGGGGGACAGCGCGGGCTGCCCGTAGCTCAGGGGGCTGAAGGTGCAGTACACAAAGTACACCCAGGAGAACCAGGCCACAAGCAGGGCACTGAACATGCTCTTGAGCAGCACAGATCTGCCATGAGAGATGGAAAGAGCACTCAAGTTACATCAAGGCTGGCCAAACACTTTATCCAAAAGACCTGTGCCTGGCCTGGCTTCCCTAAAGGCAAGTGATGGGAGTTTGGCCACTGCGGGAAAAGGCACTGCTCTCCCTGCAGCAGCTTCCCAGGTGACAGCCCTGGAGAAAGAACTGTGCCAGTCCTCCTGTTCAGGAGAACTATTCTGCTGAAGCCAAATACCTGCAGAGATGATCACTGAGATGCTGCAGTACCACAGGGATCAGGAGAATCTGGAATGTGACAGCAGGCAGGTAGTGGTACAGGAAAAGTGTTTTCTCCATCAGGAAAAAGGGCAGGTAATTCACAGCCCAGCCTCCACCACAGATGCCTCCTGCTGACATCCAGAGCTGCCAGGCATCTGCAGGAGACAAGGGATGGCATCTCAGAGCAGAGCAAGCCACAAGCCTCCACCTGGACACACACACAGAGGGCAGTCAGACCTTCAGGGATGTCATAAATCTTCCTCCTTCGCCGTAGCAGGTACCACAGGGACAGACACAGGTAGGCCAGAGCAGCAGCATTGGCTGAAGCCCAGGTGGCAACATTCCCAAGGAGGTGGATCTGGGCCTGCAGGACAGATGATGGTCTAAGCCAGAAGCAGGAACATGCTGTGGCTCTTTTAGGTAAGTTTAAATATTACCTACACCAACTTGGTAAATTAAGCTGCAGAATGTGCCTGCCTAGTAACCTGGAACAAAGCTGGTTGATAAACTTGTGTAATGCAAGGCATTTAAAGGATGCTATTGGAGATGAACTCATCTTCTAAATGAAATCAATAATGGAAACTATTAAACTGCAATTTACCTTTAAAAAAACAGCACAAGTAAACATGAGTTAATTAAAAGCAACTACTGTCAGAGCTGTATCTCGTGCTAAAATAAATATCTCACCCCTCATGGAAAACATATTAATACAGGAAAAGTCCTTGGCTGGAAGCTGTAGCCCTGCTCTGACTCCCACTCCTGGAGCTCACATGTGAGCTGTTCTGCTTTCTCAACAGCTTCAGAGCTACGTTTGCCTCTTGTACTCACCCCTGAGGTGGGGTGGAGCCAGTAGGCAATATTGGTGTCCATTGTGATCCAGTCCAGGGCAGAGGAGCTGTACTTATGTTCTGTGTCTTCATTTTTTAATGTGAGTATTTTCCACTAGAAAAACAAAAGGTAAGCAGAAGGCTTTCAGAATTGGAACAACAGGTGGGAAAACAGGCATGGGTGAACAGCTCCAGATGTAAGATGGGAAGTTCCTAAGCTGAGAGTGGAGAAATATTTTACATATCTCATACAGGTATTGATCAATACAGTGGTTTTATTTTGTTATTAAATATTGCACTTTCCTTAATGAATTTCTACAAAGATAGTAAGGGGCATCAACATTACTCACTTCATCTACCACACATTACAGTTCAGGTTCAGGCAGCTTCTGGGTGCCAACCAATTTTCCTCCCCCTTTTTTGTTACACAATCACTTGGGTATTCATTACTGGACAGCCCAGGTCTTTAATGCCCTTCTAAGTACATTCAGAAACATTTCTTTACAGTGAGGAAGCCAAACTATCAGCAAGGATTAAACAATGAATCCTCAGAGTCTGCAGAAATGCTCAGGTTCCTGCTCTGCAGCAGAAGGAAGAATAAAGGGAATAACAAGACAGTCACCTGCAATTCTGTGAACTTTGCCATGAAGCTGAGGTTTTTACTGATGTCCATCTGTGTGGGAGAGTGGAGTTCCACTTCCCTCTCTTTTTGCTCTTGGCCTGGAAGAAAACAGCAAAGCTCAGAAATAACCACAGAACAGGCAGAAAGCTAGAAAGGGGAGAGAGCACACAGGCTCCTCACTCTCCCAGGAGCCCTCCTCCAATAGATTATCCAACTGCAACAGCACTTGAAGGGACTTTGTAAGGATTCTGACACCACGGTAGTGCCAACTGAACACACACACAGTACCAGCTTCCCATCAGCATGAAGTGACACCTGACATACTTTTCCCATATCTGTGCTCTTCCACATTCCACACCATGCTCTGGTGGTAGCCTTTGGACAGCTTCTCTCCAACCACCTCCAGCTGCCGGTAGCCCCACTCAGGCAGAGACGCTCCACTGAGCTAAAAGAGAAAGACAACTGTGAACTTTTAAACTGAAAGTTCTACCAATCTGAACTTCAGGATGGAAGAAGTTCCCAGGTTCTGCCTGAGCACTGGATGACAGCACGGGACTGCCAGAAAATGTGTGAAGATTCACCACGCAACATTCTCAATAAACGCTACAGGCATAAAATCAGTGATTGTGGCAAACTTTGTGAAGAAAAAGATCCTTAATTATTCCAGCTGCTCTCACAGACACATAGACAGCATCAGTTTCTAAGGCCCAGTTGTGCAGAGTGGTTAGAACCTCTTGAGAAGCAGGACAGCTTTGATACTGAAAGGGATGAAGTACCAGTGTGACTACCTAAAGCACATGCTGCTCTTTTGTCACATTGAGCAAGTTTATCGTCCCCTTTGATTTACTTACTTGGTTATTTGTTATAGTGGTGTAGCTGTTTTGGAGCAGAGTTTTTGAGATGACAAGAACTGCATGAAGCAAAAGCTACAGACAAATAAACATAACCCCACTTGCCTTTAGCACTGCAGAGGTGTTCACATGAATAAACCTCACTTCTGACAGAATTGTCTTCCACACATCCGTGTCAGACTCACGATTTACAATTTCCTACAACAGAAAGATGGCTTTTGATCCATGTTGTCTCAGCTGTTTCTGCTGGAGCATGATCAGCTCCTCCCCTCCCTCTGACCACTCACCACTCTCCAGAGGTTCTGTGCTGGCATGGAGATGTTATAATCAATATAGCAGGAAACTTCTTGGGAGTGGGGGCTAAGAGGAGCAGCAACATCATGCCTAGAAGACAAATAAAGGAAGATCCTCCACCACCATTTCCCAAATACATATAAAAAGCAAACCCATATGGAATTGGCTTGGACTGGATTCGGTAATAAAGCAAAAAGTAACTCACTTATAGAGATTGCACTGTTTACTCTGAGAGAGAGCATTCCCCACAACCAAGAGCTGCCAGGAACAGGCTCAGAGGAAGCCAATGCAGATGCCTGTGATGCCAAGCTGGAGAACAAGCACTGATTGTGACAAACAGAGACGCTGTTCACTGGGGTTTCCAATAATAAACAAATTCAATTTGGAAGGGACAGAGCAAAAACCCAAGGTCAGAACAACCCCCTTCCTGATCTGAGTGATATTCAAGTACATGCAGATGCCCTTTGGGAAGCAGTCAGGAGGCAACTTCATACTGCAGGCTTTCAAAACAGCCAAGAATCTCTGGCAATCAGCCACAGCACACCGGAATCTCCAGGACATCTTCCTAACTTCCAGAGCACATCCTTCAAGTAGGAGCATGCCACCAAAGTCACTGGAGTTTGCTCTGGGTTGAGTCACACAAAATATTAAATACCTGCACCTGTCTGGAGTGGGGGCAATAAAGGGGAGAGGGAAGACTCACAGAGGGGACTCTGTATTTAGGCATCTGCAGAACCACCATGAAATGTGACCAACTGTGAAGCCTTCTAAAGGCCACTAGTAGAGAAGAACAGAAGCAGTAAGCAACCATTAAGAAGTCTGTGATTAGGATCAAATCCCATACCAAGTCAACCAGAAAAAATAAATTAGCATATGGCATCCTTCCTCTGGGCCACAGGCATGGCATATGGAACTAACCACATGAGGTCCCTCCAAGGCTCACTGGTGTAAAAAATCCACAAATAACAGGCAGTTTATGGCGTAACTGAATGCAAGGTGGTTATTGTGAGAGCCAATCCAGCAGGCTTGGCAGAGCAGAGCACGAGGGAAGAGGACTCACGTGTTGAGGTAGCGCGTTGTGATGCCGTGGACCAGCTGCACGATGTGCCCGTGCCTGACGGGCCGTGGTGGGTTACTCACCACCAGCTGCTGCCTGGACAAGGGACACCCAAGAGCAAATGGTTAAACTGGAAATGGTTAAATTAGATGCATCTTTATATAGAACACAACCTTGTCATGACCAAGTTGTTAAGTCGAGAAGCTGGAGGCAGGGAGAGACGTTTAGGCAAGAAAATGTGAAATTAAAGCAAATATAGGTTGTATTGGAATGGAAACAAAGCTCATCAAGGCAAAGGTGAATTAAGGGCAGAATGAGTCAGAGGATCAGTAATGGGATACTGACACTCCAGGCATTAGGTCAGTGGTCTGAATCCAGGTCAGTGAGGAGTGAATTAAGGTTATTCCTGTCACACAGCTGTTTGGTGGCTTGTGTGAAACACTGAGTGCTTCACTGAGTCTGATGGGTGCCACACTACAGCTGGCGTCACTTTGGCAGAATTACAGGAGAGATCAATGGCTTTTACATCATATAGAATAAACTCTCACCTTGCTTCTGGACAGGGCCATGGCAAGAGGGAACACTGCAGTTCACTGAACTGCATTTTACTGTTCCATAGAAGGACGTCACATCCTCCCATGTTCATAGGAGGCTTTTGAGTTTGAAGAATTTTAAGAATATATTTGGGGTCTGTGGTTCTGTTAGAGTCCCTACTTGAAAAGTTGGCACCATGGACAAACTTTCCCAATGTGGATATGACTTGTAATGGCACACAGTCCTTCTGACAGGAATCTTTATACAGTTCCCAGAACAATATAAGAAACCTACAAAAGCAACTTTTTGATCAGTATGGAATTATGTCACTCAAAGGCTTTTACTGGCAAAACAAGAACAGAGAGTCCTGCTCTGCACTGAGAGTGACAATGGCAAAACACTTCAGCACAAACCAGGCCTCTCAGGTACAGGCACCACTTGCAATCCTTCCCTATGTGGCAGATCTTACAGCTCACTCCATGCTTCTAGTACAAAGAACTACTCATTTTTCAAAAGTGTTTTCTACTCTTTTCTGAGACTCATTCAAGTTTGATAAAACTCATCAAGACACTCCAACACCATGGCTCACATTTCAAAAAGCAGAGCTTCCCTTTCATGCAAAACACCTGAAGAATCTCCCCAGGTCTTGTGAGTCTTTCAAGTTCCCCTTGTGCACAGCACTGCCCATGTTCTGGCACAAGCAGTTCAGACAGGATTTCAGAGTCCTCAGTAATGCTTTTACCATATTGAGAAGGATTGTGCAAAGAGCTGCAATCGCTTGGTCAGATCAGGCTTCTGTACCCATAAGCAGAGAAGAGTTATGACCAATCCAAGCCCTGGTTGGGTTTTGGAAGAATATAGGCTGAATTCAAATCTCTTACATACTCACATTCCAGGATCTTTAACAATCCACCAGTTGTTCACATCCTTGAAGGGATAGCAGGTCACCTGCTGTTGATGGGAACTCCCTCGGCCGTTCTCATACCTGCACAAGAAGTTACAAAACCTCAGAGAGGTGTAAAGGTCCATCTCTGTGCTCACCAGTCCCAGCACCACATCACTGATCATTCCTACAGAGCACAGGGACTCTGAAGGATTAATGAAGACACTGCCAGGACCCAAACTGCTATAATTGGACTGGCAGGTGAAGAAGCAAAGCCAACTTCCCCCCTCCCCATGGAGAGCCAGGAGATTCCTCACCTGATGGGGTAGGTATTGGTGTGAGAGTGCAGCCAGCACTGCACGGGCTTGCCCAGCACGTTCCGCAGGGTGACCTGAGAGCCGTAGGCCACCTCTAAGGGCTGGCCCTGAGTGATTCGAGCCAGCCCACCCTGAGAAGGGTAAGAACAGGGTAAGTACAAAGAAGCAGAAACAACCCAGAGGCTGTTTAAATTCTATTGAGCCATGTGGCACTTCCACACAGCAGTATCTTCACACTGCGCCCTCTCATTTGGTTTTATCTACCAAAATCAAGTCTTGCAGCACTATACTCAATAGATAGTAAATGCACCAACACCTAAAAAACTAAAAGACCACAGGGTCAGGAAATATCCTTAAAGCCATGTTCTAAAAGACAGGCTAAGCATTCCTATAGGATACCATGTCACCATGTGAGAGTTCAGTACTGTATCTACTTCTGTGGAGTTTCCTGTAGGAAAGGACAAACCTTCAGCAGAAGAGTGAATATATTGTTCTTGCTTCACTGGGAAAAGCTTTTCATCTGTTGTTAGGATTTCAGTCATTATTGCTTCACCTTAAAGCAGTACTACAGCAGTAAAATAGTTAAATGACATAAAAGGGAAAAATATGCAGGATCAAAGGAACAGGATTAAACACCACCTAACAGTGAACATTTCCCCCTCTTCCCTCTAATAAATCAGTTCCAATATGACATTTCCTTTACCTCTAGGCTGGCCTGGAAAGCACTTGTCATGATCTGGTCATGAGGCCCGGAGCGATAGAGCAGAGCCAAGTGAACGTAGAAGAAGGAGAGGTACAGCCCCACGGGGATGATGATGAGGGCCAGACCCCGGGCCAGAAAATGGCACAGCAGAGAAACCTGGAAGAGCACAGAAAACTCACTGGTTTCATGCTCTAGATATTAAAAATTCCAGAGCACTTAGGTTGTTGTGTTTGCCTTTTCTAAGTTTTCCCCTGTGATTCAGCTGTAACTTTGTGGACAATTGGGCAACTTCCAGCAAGGATTTGCAGTGGAGCTGGCAGGAGTGTGTGATGTTCTGAGTCACACATCACCAAGACACGGATAACAGCAGAAAAGACAGTCACACAAACATATTTTTCTTAAACTTAATTCCATCTTCCCCAGCAACTGAGCTGGGAACTGTGTTATGACAGGAGTTTCCAGACAAGGAATTTCATTACAGAAGCCAGCTACAGACTGTATTGTTACCTGGGGGATTGGAAGGCTCCTGCAATGAAAAGTGACAAATAATATATTTTGCATGCTGTGCTACATACATTTGACAAGTTCTGGTCTCCTATCATGTGCCAGAAGTGGAGCCCTGCAGTGGCCAAGAGCAGCATATAGGTGAACAGGCCCATATATTTCACTCTGAGAAGAAAGTGTATAAAATATGAACATGGTTAAAAACTACACAATTATCTAACACAAGATATAAGTATCCAAACATTCTATTGAACAGCAGGCATTGAAGTCCAGGTAAGACATCATCACTTACCCAACTGCACAAGAACAGGCTACTCCAGTCAGCAGGAGCCAAAACCACCAGCTTCCAGAGAAGGCACTTAAAGATAAATGTATTGAATCACTTGCTAGGCTCAGTTTAAAGATAATTCTACTTTACTGAGGACTTCATCCTCTGCAAGGATCAGAGGACAAAAGAGACAAATATCTCTAAATTCAGTGCCTGTAAACAGTTACAAAGGAGCATTAAGTGACCTGTTATCACCAGTGTTTCTGTGCATAGAAGGAAACCTTCCAGTAAAAAATCTGAGTGGGCAAAGAAGTGCTCCCAAGGGATTTAATTTTTATTTTAAAAATAAAAAGGCAACCCTGCTAATAGTAAAAACAGTCTTTAACACTGCTCAGGAGAAAAATTCTGGGGCAGCTATATGAGAGGTCAAAGCATTGGATATTACAGACAGGTGAAGTGAGTTACAGAATGGCTAAGAGACAGAAAAACACAGTTTATAACACAAAAAAAAGGCATCATGAGGATATCCAAAAGGGTGGGAGACAATCCAGCTCTACCTGTGCTTTTGCAAATTGTAGAACTTCAGGTAGGACAAAACTGCAAGCAGGATAAAAAAAATCAGTATTGATTCCAGAAGCATGAACCTTGATTGAGTGATAAGAGAGTTCTCTGTTGGAAAAGAGAGACAGACACAAAATTAGAAAAACTTATCCATAGGCAAGTGCTGCCTCAGACAATCACACTGTCATCCAACAGAAGGACCTGCCCTGTTAGGGACAGACAGTTCCTACTGGCTGAAACAGGCAAGTGCTGGGTTTAGAGGGACAAAAACCTTCCAGCAGGAACAAATTACATGGCCATGACTGTTTCCAAGACAAAGAGGAGGGCAAGCAGTGAAATCTATCAGGAGGCAGATAAAGCTGCTGCACTGACTACAAAGGCAAAGAGAATCAGTCCTGGGAAATCCAGAGAGGTGCTTCTCAAAGCAGAGAGTCCAGGCAGTGAGCACAGCAACGATCTGCAACAGATCTGCAGGAAAGGGGGCTGCAATGAGCCAGAATCAGAGCAGCTGGTAGCTAGGAGAGGTTTCTCTTATCAGGCCACTAAAGAGCTGCTGAGAGGCTCTTTCCCTTTCAGGCAGCTGCCAGCAGCTCCTCAGAGAAAACAAAACCAGCTGAGTTGTACACACCAGAACAGTGTCAAATCACAGTGCTAAGGACACAGGCTGGTTTGCTGCAGTTTGGAGATGAGGAAATTTGATGAGCTCCGACTGCAAGTTGAGTTGTCCTGCTGTTAAAAACCAGTAGGTTGTAACTCATCCTGTAAACTTCTGAGGAACCGAGTACAGGCCTCCTTGGATACAAGAAATGTGGTTTCCTGTGAGGCTGTTAAGGCTGCCTACTTTGCTTAATACTGAAATGAACTTATAAAAAGTCCAAAAAGGGCAGCCTGCTGTGAGGATGGAGGAGACCAGGGAGGCTCAGCACAGACTGACACAGGGCTGATGTGCTGTAAATGTTTTCTGGAGAGATGCTACTCCACCCTAAACATTCCTAAGGGGAAAACAGACTCTCCTCCCCACGTATGAAGAATGGGGCTCAGCTGAACAATCTTACCTAAGAGAATCAGAAGAGCAGCTCCAATTGCAGCACAGTGGGAGAAGTGCAGCTCAACCAAAATCTGGTAGGCTAAAGGCACACAGAGAGCACCAGCCAGGGCTGGCAGGAGTCGCAGGGACCACACAGGAACATTCATGCTGTATTCTGAAACAAAAAACCAGGAAACAGTGATCCACCACTTCAGAGACTTAACTGCAGAGAGGACAGACCAATACAGAATTTCTTAATTGTTAGAGGAATACAACTAATTCCTACTTGCACTAATTTGTCCATCTTAGATTGCTTAAATTGTTTAGCTGATTTAGCAAGCCTGTGCTATGAATTCATAGTGCTTTTAACTTGTGCTAGAGACCTGCAGAAGACTTATTTAAAAAGCAAAGTGAAGGTGTTGGATAAAGTGTTATTTCCACTAGACAGGCAAAAGGAATCTGTCAGTTGCTGAACTTCTGCTTATTTTTTTCTAAAGAACGAGACAGCTAAAAACAGCTCTTACCAGCTCCAATCCTGTTCCATAGGAAGTTTCCATCAAATCCTCCTAAGTAACCTACAACATAAACAAGAGAATTTCCATTCTCAAAGCACATATAAAACCTGGTGCTAAAAGGGGAACCATTTCCCAAACACACAGCTCTTCCTTGCATGAGGGCCCTCTTCCCCATAAAGGTCCTCTTTAATACTGTTCTGTCTGCAGCAATGCTTGAGAATTTGCAGAGGCACAAAGAATATAAATTGGGAATGAGGGATTCTCAGTGACAAAGTCAGATGTATATTTAATCCCTCCCTCCCATACAGACACTTTCATGTTGTGGTATCTCAGCTACAGAAAGGAACTGAGGCTTGTCGCCTGTTTTTTGTCACTAGCAGTGACACTACCTTTCTCTTTATCCAGAGGACTGGGTAACAGTCCTGGCTTCATCATCCCCCCTCCACCCATGCAACAGCCCCTAAAAAACCTAAATAAAGGAAAACTCAATTCTCTCTACATCAGAGTCTCTCATCTGCCTTGTGCTTTTCCCTCATAAGTGGATCTGAAGATTAATTTCTAACCAGCACCTCCCTCCTCCACAGCAACATGCAACAGGCACTTCCCAATTCCTGGAGACCCTACCTCCCAAGGCCAGCAGCATGTGGCCAAAGGGTGGGCCACTGTCATCCACAAAGAAGATCCTCTTCATGTAGAGTGAAACGAATTGGCCATAATAGACTTCATCAAAACTGAAACCCCAGAGGCAGAAATATGTCAAATTAACGGCAATTATCCTGCAGGGAGACTCAGAAAGCAAACAGTGATTTGTGGGCAGAAAGCTCAGAATGCAACAAAGCACTGAGGCTTTTCTCCTTCTCCTCAGGGGGTTTTATTAGGGAAAGATTATCACTGTATTGGGATTGTTCAGCCTGAGAAAGAGAAGGCCACAGGGGTGGCCTAATTGTGGCTCCTGGTACCTGAAGGGAGCCTACAGAAAAGATGGGATGAGACTGTAAGAGCCTGGAGTGGCAGGACAAGGTGGAATGGCTTAACACTGACGGACAGTGAGTTGAGATGAATTTTTAGGAAAGAACTGCACAGGTTGCCCAGAGAAGCTGTGGCTGCCCCTGGATCCCTGGAAGTGTCCAAGGCCAGGCTGGACAAGGGCTGGAGCACCCTGGGATAGTGGAAGGTGTCCCTGCCCACGGCAGGGGGCAGAATAGGATGAGCTTTAAGATCCCTTCCAACCCAAACCAGTCTGGGATTTTGTGATTCTATGATTTACAAAGACTGACATCAGTCAGGCTGTGCTTGACTGCTCCTGCATTCTTGCTCACAAATGTTTGAAAAACAGGTCTGGGTCATTCAGGTAGAAAAGAAACTCATTACTCACACCACAGCCCGTGGATAGCAAAGCCCCCAGAGACGACTTATTAATCCCAGCACGGTCAGTGCCACAAGGTTCACATTGATCTTTGCAGTGACCACAACTGGCTCCTTCAGAAATCCCAACATCCTGTCAAAGGTTGGCCTGAACCTTTGAGAGCAGAAGAGAACAGCAGTCACCCTTTGGCTCACAGAGAGCTGAACACTTCATAGAAAGCATCAGGTCTAATTTCTGCTACAAGCAGCTCATGGTAATTTCCCAAAATTCTCTTGCTTTTCATGTTTCTGTGTCTCTATTCTATCTACACAACTAATTGTAAAAATCAAGTTGCTGAACTGACACACTTTTCATCTGCCCTGCTTCTGCCTGCAGTAGTAAGCTAGAAGCCTTGTTTATTCTTACACTGGTTCTGCAGAAACACAACAGCTTAATTCTCCAGCCTGTATTCTGCTTTGTGCAAAGCAACCTCACTGCCCAAATTCTTAAGCTCCTGATGGACAACCCATGTGCTCAGGCACCAGATGACCTCACTAACTGAGCTGTTTAGAGCTCAGGTAGCTTAAAAAAAAAAATCTCAAACAAGTTACTTCCTGGCAAAGTGAAGTATTTCTTTGGGAGTGGGGAAGGGAGGGCCAAATTCCCCAAACACCCTCTGCATTAGAAAGCTGGTTACTGGAGCACATGTATAGGTGCTGTCTAAGCAGAAGTGCTAGAAGCTAGGTCAGAAAATAGCAGAGAATCAGTGGCATGCCTCCTCACCTCAACACAACGGAAAGTTACCAGAACAAATCCATCTGCGTGGCTTTGATCAGGGGAGAACAAAGCGAGATGCGAGCACATCACCACCATCCAGAGCGGTGCCACTGGCCTGGTTTCTCTCCGCCTACAAAACACAAGCTCTACGTGCAGCAGAGGTTTTCAGGAGCCCCTGGCAGAGCTGTGCTCCCACCTGAGCTCTGTCACCCCCTCGCAGGCCCTGGGACTCCGGGAGCACCTGATGGAGGCCGTGCTGATCCCCGCGGTACAGCTGGGCCCAGGGCAGGTGTGCAGCACCACCTCGGGCTCGTCCGCAGAACACTCTCGAACCCCCGCCAGGCTCTGCACCCATTATGAAGGGGGAGCAGGGCCATCGTCCCCCACCCCGCCTTGTTCCTTCTTTAGGCTCTCGGGAGGGGGGGCAGCAGGAGCACTGACCCCACACGCCGCCCTCAGAGGGTCACTAAGATCCACCATCCACGCTGGATCCAGCCATAGATCCTTCCTTGAGTGTTTTTGGGAGGCAGAGGAGCACCAACCCCCCAAAGCCTCGCCCACCCCCCTCAGCTGTACGGCGGTGAAGGGGGCGTGGGACCAGCGGCACCGCGGAGCCGGGACCGGGACCAGCATCGGGACCGGGAACATCACCGGGACCAGAATTAGGACCAGGAGTAGGACTGGGATCCAGACGGGGATCGTGACCAGGACCAGGACTAAGACCGGGGCCAGCCCTAGGACTGGGACAGAGCTCAGGACCGACACCCCCCCGCCCCACGCGGCCCCCGCGCGCCCGGGGGGGGCGTGGCCGTTCCGCGCCCCGCGCTCCACCCGCCCCCTACCTGGCCACGCCGGATGTGACATCAGACGCACACGTCGGCACGGGGGCGGAACCAGGAAACCCGGATGTGTTGCCGTGGCAACGCCGCGTGTGGCGAACGGGCCCGGCCTCCCCGCCATGGCGGCCGAGAGGGACGCGCCACCACGGGAACTCACGGTCACAACCACCGACCGGGCCAAAGGCGCCAGGCCACCACAAAGACACTGTCCCTCTCCATCCCGACGCTGGCACATTCACACAAACTTTAAAAACCTGGGGATTTTTTGTTGTGTGTTTGGGTTTTTTATTTTGCTTTTATTTTTTTTATTTTGGGGTCTTGGTTTGGTTTTTTTATATTACTATTATTATTATTAACGAAAATAACCAGACAAGGGACTGAGGAATTTGAGAAAAGCATAATCTGCTTTATTTTTTAAATTTTTTTTTATTTAAATAAGGAGAATTCTTTCATATGGAAAGAGCTAATACAATCACATATTTGAAAGGAGAAACAATAGGTACTGAAACGAGGAGAAGGGCAATAAAGAGTGTGCCGCAACTGGCCTGGTGATTCCGTGATTCGAATTCCGGTCCGAGTAAAAGTTTCCAAAAAATATAAACAGGTTGCACGTTACACAATTATCCATCGTCTGCCCTTTCAAATATCTGGTCTACATGAAAAGACAAAGAGAGGAAAGGCCAAAAAAAATTTACTATACAGGTCATGAAGTTAAAAGCTTTAAGGAGGACAATATCCCCTTGAGAAACAACAAATGCAATTTATACAGAACCAGAGGGAGGATTCCAGCTAAGAACAATGCCTCGAGACATGCTAAAGGGTGAGCGCCTCACTGCTGCAGCTGTGATTCCTGGGAGAACAGTCAAGGACATCTGGAGCAGCCAGAACAAGCCACGAAACCCAAGGGAGTGTCTATGGCCACTGGAAAAACCTGGTGGTCTTTGGATTAAAATAAGCAACAAAAATAGCTGGACTCTTCCTTGCTTCAGCCAAACGCACCTTTTCTGTCCACTGGCCACAACTAAGCACGCTGGTGGCTGTCAAATGAAATTTTATTCACAAATGCAACTTTGTTATGAAGAAACTGGGTTGCTGAATAAAAAAAATAACCAGTGCTACAAGGAATTAACCTGTGCTTAACCACCCTGGAGCAAAAGAGAGGGTTAAGAAAATGCAACAGAAGGAGGTCCTGGCATGCAGGGGTGCTGGCTGCAAGGGGACTGGAGTAGCCAAGAGGTGAGACACAGCAAAAAGACTCATTTTGAATACCCAGCTATAAATACACAGGAACCACAGGGCAGCTGGTGGCTTTGCAGCATTCCTGCAAGGAAGGTGTTGATGGAGTGAGTGCCTGGGCGTGAACACCACAAACACGGGAGTGCAACGGGCAGCAAACACATCCAGAGGTGCTGACACTGCACAGCTGGCACAGCCAGGAGCAAGCTATGGAACATCAACAGCAATACCTGTGTCACTGGTGACTGTGCTGCTTCTGCTTGTCATTTAAAACATACTGGAGTGACCTTTTTTTCCTCCTTTTTTTTTTTTTCTTCCCAGACTTCAATGTTGATTTGTTTTGAAATTAAGAGCTAACAGCAGAAGTGGCGAGGAAAGCAGCAGTGACTGGAGCTGCTGGCCACGACTCACTGTGTGACAGGGAACTGATCACACAGGTGCTTCAGACCCTCTGCTGAGCATGAGCAGCAGAGTCAGCCTCTGGACATTCCTGCTTCACCCGTTGTTGCTGGAAAGATGGGCTTCACCTCTCCCTCCCACTGCACCTGCACCTTTCCCAGCAGGAGCAGCCTGCAATTTGGTAGCTGACTTCCAGTCAAAGCAAAAGCAACTCACAAAAGAATAAATCAGCAATAAATCAACCCTTCAGCAGTGCAGACAGCAAGCAGAAGGACCCTCTGTAACCGTATTGATACATTCTGTGCATCTCCATCCTCCTCTCCACGCTGGATTTTTATCAGCGTTCCAGCTCCCTTGGCATTTCTGCTCCTTTGAGGATGAGAGGCTTTTCCTTTTGACTCCAAAGCACCACAAACTGCACTAGCCTTGGACTAGCTTTAAACAAACAAACAAACAAACAAACAAGCAAAAATATATGCCAGAGAAGGATATTGCACCGTAGAAATTTGGGCTCTAAAACTGCTTTCCATCACACAAAACTCCACTAAGTGAGAGAGAGTCTTGCCAACTGCAGCTGACAGTCACGCAAAGTTGAGAAATGGAATGAAGCTCACATGCATTTCTTGGCCTTTCCTGCACAGAATAATTCAGACATAATATATAAATAGAGCAGTGAAACAATTACTTTTTCACCTAGACCTACAACATCAAATACGTATAAATAAATTCTAGTGTTTTATTCTGTTGGGGGAAGGAATGGAGGGATTAAAAGAGAAAGAAGGGTGACCTTTTTCAACAGGAAGTTTTGTAGTTCTGATGGCATTTACACCAGAGGGACTGCAGTAACTTGAATCTTGTAATAACCCACTTTCTCCAACACGTTTGACCATTCTGAAGTCACACAGGTGGGAGGAAGGAGGTTAGTGTCTTTGTAAAGCTGAAGTGGTGTGTCTAGAGTAGGGAAGAGATGAGAAGAGGGGGGCTCAGGTAAGTCTTTAGCCATTAGTTAGATTCTGGGCTCGTATTAGCTAGGGCCAGCTGGGCAGAAGGATAATAAAAAAAAATCCCAAACAGACAATTCTGCTGTTAATGGTATTTCAAGGGAGAAAACAGAAACGAGGGTGGGATGACTTACTGGAGGTGCAATCTTTGGAAAACAATGGGAGCAGGACTAGCAGATGAGGACGCAGATCTGGGAGTTGTCTGACGGTTGGGGAAATATTTTCACTAAATCTCAAACCCTGTACTTTAAGGAGGATGCTAGAGAGATGCTGGCACACTCTGCTCTGAAATTAAAATCCATAAAACCCAAGAAAAAAAAGAGCTCTTCTTTTTTCCTAAAGTACCATCCTATCCCTTTCCCTTCGGGTTCTCTGCCATGATCCATGGGGACACCTGTGGAGAGGGGACATTACTATGCCTAAGTTAGTTTAGGTTTCTAAGCTCTTTAAAGCTACGGTATAAAAATCATATTTATGCCTAGCTTAAAACTTCAACTGCATCCTTACAAAGTTACAAAGGATGTTTTTCCAGAAAGGGGAGGGGGAGGGAAAAAAAAAGCAAACAAAGAAACAAGAACACCTTTCAGATCCCTTCCCCAATACATTCTTTGTTCAAAATATCTTCTTTGGAACCACCACCAAATGACTTTCTGCCACCCAGCAGAGGCTGACACACAGCCCGTGAGCAAGTTACCATCTCCAAAAATGGTTCTGTCCCTCACTTCAGAGTGACCAGCCTACTTTACATTTTGAAAGAGCTAAACAACACAAACCAAGTTAGCTGAAAGTAGTTTTTACTTTAGACTACCATCAGGTAAAGGACTCCAAGCCCTTTCAGGAACTTTTAAGTCCATCCTAAAAAAATCTAAGTACACACGCGCACACACACACACGCACACACTCACATAAACCAAAACCAAACAGCCAAAGAAATAAAACCCAACCTCTCCCACTGGGATCTTCCTTGTGTAGATCATCAAACACCGGAGAGGAGTGGTGAAGTGACGATGCTGTGCACACACTACATGCAACCGCATCAGAGTAAAGAACCCTTTGCTGTTCACCTGGGGAAGGAGAGGAGAAGGATGATTCCAAACTGCCTCTGTAACCACGCGCTTCCAACCAAAAACAGGAGGTTCCAAGTGTGCCTTGCAGAGGGGCTCCCTTACCAAGGTATTTCTATGCAAATTTTACAAAAGGCCGTGGAATAGAGGAACAGAAAGCAAGACTCAGGGAGAAGAGCAAAGCTTAGGAGAGCAGCCCCGAGGGATGAGCACGATATCGGACAAGGCTCAGGAGACACGAAGAATTCAAGCAGCCAAGGCAGGGAGCATGAGAGAGCATCACAACTACAAAAAGTAGTCCATACAGACCCGTTGGCTCTAGCCAACTCTTCTGACCCATGTGCTGTGAGGAGAATTTTTTTCTTCCTAACCTATGTTACATTATGTAAATCTATGATTTACATTTTGGCGTGTGTTTTGCAGTCACTAAAAAAATCCGAAACCCGCAAAAAGGAAAAATTAAACACCTAGATCTGTGTGAGCTTGCAGCAGAGATCTGGTGGTTTGGGTTCTTTTCCTTAAAACGAAAATGCCAAATTTTGTTGTGCACGAAGCACCCCAAAGCTGCATTGAAGTGGTGCAAGTTTCAGGATTTATGCACTGATGTACTATGTGTCTTTAATACACATTTCCTCCTAATGCAAGCACTGCTTTTAGCTTAAAACAAAAATACTGAAAAATTAACAAATGTCGTAACTGTCCTGGTTTTTTTTAATCAAATAGTCTGAAAGGCTAAATCATCTGGGGAAATACACCCAAACAAACTCGAACTCTCAACATAGCACAGAACCATATACAAAACTAAGCAGAGTTTTGTCAGAATATCATTTTAGCTGAAGGGAATTCTTTTCTGAAAGGAATGAGGAAAGCAGAAAGAAGGGGGGAATGAGAGAACATATAAAAGTTCTGCTATAAACAAAGATACAGCTTTTTTGTAAAAACCTCAGCTGCCTTTAAAATGAAAAACCTCAAACTAAACCCCTCTCCCCCAGTTGCCACTCTGCTGAGACAGAAGTAGGGAAGGAGAAGGATGGGCTTTGCCAAGTGAGCGATCACAGCTACCTGTGGATAGGGCATGGGGAGGGGGGAAATAAAAAAAAAAATGGCTAAAGCCACTTAAAAGTCACATGATTGGTTTGTTTTAAAGCAAGCAGGTCAATGTCATATCCACTGTTTCAAACTGCTTTGTTGGGAGAGGGGTTTAAATGATGTCGCTGTAGTCAGTGAGTGTGGGGTGGGGATAGATCTGGTGAGATTTTCAGGAGATCCAGTGGGGTCCAGTCTAAGCTGTGGTGCCTCTCAGGCAGCAGGACCAGCCAGGCATCAGAGGTGCTCCTAGGCCTTGCTCTCCTCCACTTTGACTGCCTGAGGTTTGATCGCTCCTGTGCGCACTGGCTTCATCTGGTTTGTGGAGGCCGTTTCTTGCAGCTTCACTGCTCCCAGATTGGCTTTGTTATCATCCACCCGCTGCTTTGCCTTTTGACACAAAAACCAAAGCATTAGCTAGGACAGACACATCTAGGCAGGCAGAACAAGCAAACTGTGACCATCATCCATGCAAAGACATCAAACTTGCTCCTGTAACACCTCACATTCAAAAATCTCTGTCTCTCACATATTTGGCAATGCAAGTCACTTATAAAAATTCCACAGCAGAACTCAGTAAAAATTAGTAAAACTAATCTCTCCTGACTTTCAAATCACACAGAATTACTCCTGGACTCAGTAAAACACTCATCTACCCAGGTGAAAATACCAGCTCCTACATGGAGCTTCAGCTACACAAGCCTTTCTGCCTTTCCTCTGCAGCCCAAGGCACAAGCACAACAGTATATAAGAGCAGATATTTTTGGGCTGTACAAAGAACTCAGGTACACTACCTGTTGTACGTAGTGTCCTTGCACAGAGCCCATGCTCACTGCTGGTCCCGACGGCTTCCCGCTGGGGCTGGCAGAGCTAGGCCTGGAAATCGAAGAGTCGACAACATTCATGGAGTAAATTCTACAATGGAATGAGAGCCTTATTCATGTGTGAAAGAAATAAAGAAAACAAAGCAGCAACAGACAGGGCACGAATCTGTGCTGTGCAGATTGGTGAGCTCCACAGTCCAAACGACAACACACGGGTCGGTTAGGAGAAAAAAGTAAGTTAGTGTTCCAAAAGCCTCAAAGACCTGATGTGTCTAGACATGAGCACTCCCATCTTCAGGACCATGAACACTTATTTATTCAGTGGTCCTCAGATTTCCCACCTTCACAAGGAACAAAAGCACACACCAATTCCAACCTGTCTTTGAGACTCGCTGAACAAGTAACTTCATGCACTTCCTACAAAGCACCAGGGCAGATACACACACTGGCCCACACCCAAAATGAAAGCCATGACCATGCATTTAGATACAACTATTTGGACTGAAGCAAGCATGTTCTAGACATGAAAACCCAGGTGGATTTTGTGCAGGGATGATGGATGCACCATGATGTTTCTCTCCCATGCTAAGGAGCCCAAGTTCTGGGAACGTCTCACCTGTACGCGTGTGGGGACGGTACAGACCCTCCGGAGGACATGCTCGGTTTACCATCGGAGAAATGAAACCCTTTCATTTCCATCTGGGAGGACTACAGAGGAAAATGAGTGAGAGAGTATCATCTTTGCATTCAGAAATCACTCATTATTTCATATCAACACTTAAGCCAAATCTTTGCCCTGCTCCCCATCATGCCCATTAAAAGAAGAAATATTTTTCAGGTGAGGAAAGTGAGGCTTGTAAGTGAAATAATCTGTTTTAAAGCACCAAGGCAGCAGCACAAGCAAATACAGAACCTGGAAGTTAACTGCTGTGCTCTCTCTCCCCTATAGTAAGACAAACTTATGATATGAATCCATCAAACCAGACATGACATTAATATACCTACTCAAATGGACAAGCTTCACAACAGAGTGAAATATCTGGGCAGTATTCCAACTGTGTCTGGAGCTCACCACCCCTCAAGCACTCTGGGGAAACCTGTGTAAACATGTAATAAAACTGGAGACTCCAAACTGGATCAAGGCAGGATATGGCTCCCTGGAAACAGAATGATGACCAGCAGCAAAACCTGAAAGCTGTTGGCTTGTGCTTTGGAGATGAGGGGAATAGGGTTCCTTCATTTTAACAGCAATCCTTGGCTTGGATATTTAAGGATCCCAAACAAGCTATTCTCCCCTTTAACAAGCAAGGAGTAAAATTTCAACGCAGGAGGGGTTACTGAATGCCATGAGCAGCACCAGAAGTTAATCCTTACCTCCCTGCTGGCAGCAAGAACAGAAGGCTGGGATCCAGGAGGGAGGATTCTTCGGGGAGCTCCTACAGGCAGGTTTTGCCCCTGAGGAAGCTGGATGGACTGTGGCAGAAGCAGGGGCTGCTGGCCAGAGCCGTAGCGGGGCAGAGGCAGCTGGGAGCCAGGCACAGGCATTGTCAGCTGTGTGACAAGGACACGTAGTTACCTTAATGGCAGTGACAGTCTCGTGTTTGACATGCTGCCTCCCGATACCCTGAAAGCACAGCTTTGCCAAAAGGAAGCTCCCAAACAGCGCAGTCTGGCACGGAACAAATGCAAAATGACTGTAACAGAGGGACTTTCACACTGAACTGGATGTTCTGGCAGTGCTGCCAACACCCTTATCAGCTGGGTTTTTAACATGCCATCAAGTTAACCTAGCTGCCCGTGGATGGGGGCTTTCTCCATTCCTAGAGCCCAGTTTCCCAGTCTTCCTCATGGTCACTTCATGCGTCTGTTTTCCCTCCATACAATGCCAGTGTCAGACAGTGCAGTGTCAGGTGCTTTGTTTTCACCTTTGAAAATCTCCTACACTCTTGTATCAAAACATTTTGAGGACTGGACCTCCAGAGGAAGTGATGGGGACCTCAGCTCCATGTTTCACAGTGAGCTTCAAACCAATGATGAACATAATTAAGAGCAATTACAAAACATACTGTAGCTTGAGAATGACGCACCACCTGTTCCCTCTGATTTTCTCAAAGTTGCTGGATTTGGGAAGTTCTATCAACATTTTAGAATGAATAAATAAATACACCAATCTAAGGCTGGCAAAAGAAACCAAGTTACTCGCTTATGATGGACAAAGCATTTCTTCAAATACTTAGTCTGCCAGTGTTCTCTGTATTTTCCTCACCTAAGTTACTTTCAGGGTTAACTCTTTACGTCAGTCACAACACAAAAATCCCTCTGAAACAAAAAATAAACCTTAACAAGTTGCACAAGATAAACGTAAGATGAGTTTAATAAAATTATCAAATTTCTCCAGAGAACCAGAGCACATGCCCACAAACACAGCTATGCTCACAGTAGATTCAATTTTTTTTTATGTGAACCATGCTTTATTAAAACATTTTCACACATTGAAATTCCTGTTATGATTCTGCCAAACAGATCAGCTGAAGTTGTAAATAAGACTTGGACGACAAATGAACTGAGAAGACGGATGAGCCTTTAATACAAGTTCCTAGTTGCCCTGGAAGCTGAGGTGATGGGAGAGATGACTGGGATTTGGCTCTCAGAAGAGGTGCTTTTAGGACAACCATTGCATCATGGCCTCCTATGCATGCAGCACTGGAAGGTTTGACTTCCAAGTGACGTCTCAGCAGGGACAGACAAGGTATTAGCAACCATCTCATTAAATAAGGTGCTGCATATGTGAAACCATGGTTCACAGAACAGTGTCTTGGGGAAATCTTCCGCCTCTTTACAGAGTTTAGTTCAGACAGACATGTTACAACCCATTCTCAGAAACAAGTGGCTGTGAATTAGCCTGGACCAAAGGAGTGGCTCGCCAGTCCTGCTCCTAACCTGTGTGAGCTGAGAGTCCATCATCTGGGAGGCTCCCATACCAGCCTGGTTTATTTGACCCTCATAAACCAGTGCCTGGCTTCCATTCATGGGCTGATAGGGGGACCCAGACTGGGTTTTCACCACCTCCAAGGGCTGCATGCCTGGGAAGGCGGAATATGGAGGCTTCAGAGCAGTGCCTCCTGTCAGGACCATGGTGCTGGGCTGGGACAGACTGGGGTGCATGTACACCTGAGACCTGCAGGGAAAAAACATGCTTCAGTCATTATGCACAAAACCTTTGGAGACTGTACAAACACACCCTGCCAAACCACGTCTGACCTGCCATCAGTTCTCAGACAACTAATCTGACAGCTTAGAAATAAACTGTGATGCCACTTTCCATTTTAGTTACCAGGATTTTTTACTTCCACTCTTAAGCTTTTACAACCACATCCTTGTGTTGCCAGAATATTCATCAGAACAACACTGCGTAGCATCTAATATTTATTTTTCAATATCCCACATAACAACCTGTGGATTACCAGTTAAGGGAAGATTCAGGTTACCTAAAGTCTGCAGCAATTTTGAAAAGCAGGAAAAAATCAGAAGTTAAAGATTCCAACAGCTCTAGCAAATAAAAAAGGTTTTTTAAACCTCAGTGTTTAGGCTTTTGAGGCACTAAGTGCTAATTCAGATTTTTCATTCTCATGCTCATGCTCTCTACACTGGCACTGTTATTAGGGGAAGGAAACAGCTTTTGAACAAAGGAAGATGAGTGTGGGGTATCTCATCAATGTACACAGACATCAGGAACATAAGAGAGCAAGCCACAAGGAAAGGAAAACAGGAAGCAGTTACCTGAAGGGCTGTATGGAGCTGTACATCTCCTGGGACTGGGAAACAGGCAGCCCACCCCTCAGTCCAAGCTGAGCTTGGGCCTGTAAGGACGTGTGGAGGGAAATGGGAATCTGTTGAGCAGCAGCAGCCTGCAGAAGAAATTAATATGACTGAGACGTACAAGAGGAGCCCGAAACTCTCCAAGGCTGTTAAAAACCCATCAGTTTCCTGCATGAGTCAATCTGCAGTGACAATTATCTACACTGGGCCTTTACCCAGCCCTGCATCATTCCCCAGAACAGCAGCACTGCCAGGGAACACACTGCACAGGCACCCAGAGGTTGATGCCTCCAAGAGGCATTTGATGGATATGAAGGAACCAACGTGCTCCTCACACAGAGCAGGGAGTGACAATCCCAGCTGTCACCTGCCTGTACTCTACCTTGAAAAAGCTCTCCCCAGCCCTCTCAACGTCCTGTTTACTAATGAAGCTACTCATTGTTATTGTAATGATGACTGGCCAGGGAATTTACGGAAAGTAGTTTCATCTCACACAGGCCTCAGCATCTGCTTCAGTTAAAACCAGTCCAAGGGCACTGCTACAGAAGGGGAAGAACTCCTCAATTCCCTCCCTTCAGTTTCACTAACCCCAGCCACCCACTGGGAAGTAGCTTTCAAGGAACCTAAAGGGAACCACATCTAAGTTCCTCTGGGCTATGAAAGTGAAAAATTACTCCTCATTTCTTAATTGTCACTGTGAAGAATCCTTGAAATACCACTTGCAAGTTGTACTGCTCCCTTACCTGTTGGTAGCTTTGCTGCTGAGGTATCGTCTGAGGGACCAGGCGGGGCTGACTTGCAAACACGTGGCCATCCAGATACAGGGGTGGAATATGGTTACCTGCACATCAGAAAAGGCAGGCTGTAAATTCAAGGTACATGGGAGATACAGGCACAGTAGACTGCAGAGATCTGCAGGTCAAGACTATTTCCTACTTCTCAGCAAGTTAACACAAAGATAGAACCCATTCAGAAGAGTCTGTAAAGCTCCTAAATCCACATACCAACATCAGCAGTAGCAGGATTGCTGAGAACTAATCACACCTTTCTGTAAGAGGCTAAATGTAAACCTAGGTTTCCCATCTCCACAAAAGAGTCAGACACTAGCAGTTCAGAAGCTGGCAACCTGTAATCTGAACTGAATGCCAGAAATCTGCTCTGCAATCATCTCATCTTTGCAGCTAAGAGGGCTGGAAAGAGCAAACATGGCATTTAAGGCCTTGACACATGAGATCTAAAAGCCATGTTCACTCCAAGGGTGGCACCAATTAGTAACTGCAGAGCCACTCCTGTGCTTTTGTGCAGATCTGAACCACAGGATTAAGAAGCAAGATTAGGGTGGGTGAGGAAGGAAATCACCTGACTTGGAACAACCTGTTTACCAAGTGGAAGCTAATAACAGAGTCACTACATCTTTTACTCTGTTGTTGAACTGAGACATGAGAAACAATGCATACATGAGAAGCCCTTTGGGACCCAGGAGTCATCCCATGGAGAAAATCCCAGTATATTTTCTCTTTCCAGATGCTCTCTCTAATTACACACACTAACATGACTGAGTTAAAACTTTTCCTTTAACTGAAAGACAGAAACACCTTCTCCTTCTCCCAGAGTTCTGTGATCTATAACCCAGTTGCTGTTTTGCTATAAGCAAAAGGTGCTTAGAATCTGTGACTTCAATGGCAAAACAAGCAGGGGGAATGGCTGATAATGATACTGGGACTGTTGAAGTCTCTCAGCCATAGGTCTCTTCTATTCTACTGGACACACAGTAAAGGGTAAGTAATTCAGACAGAGACTGGCCACTACACAGGGAAAGCTGTCATTGTACTAAGCTTTCACCAGTCACATTCTTCAAAGTGGAGAGACAGTCCCTCTGTCTTGCCTGAGTTGTTAAAAATCTGTCAAAACACCAGCCTGTCAGTTACTCTACACAGAAGCTCTTCTCACCATACTCTCATCTACTAGAACCAGAGGATGACTCCCAGATTACAGACAATGCAAATGCTGCTGAGTTTGCAGGTACCTGGAATAGATGCAGAAGGTGCTACAGACGCCACAGGCATAGGAGGCATAGAAACTCCACCAAAAGAGCTGTAGCTGACACCGTTGGAAGCTCCAACACTGGAAGGAGGCTGGATGCCTGAGCCTGCACCTCCTGGGGAGTTCTGTTCTGGTAAACTTGGAGAGTTTTCCCAAGCTTTACGAGCAGACTCCATCTATGGAAACAAAGAACAATAACTACAGACAGTTCAAATGGGGAGGACATTGCCAAAGCCTACAGTTGCTCATCTGTGTCCTATGGACTCAAATTCACTGCACTCTAGGTAGGCATAGTGGAAAGCTGGCAAGTCTGAGGTTAGGGGGTTCTACAACAATTTGTAACGGACAAGAATCCTTCACAAATACTCAAACCCCTTGATATTTGCTCAGCTTCTCTGGTTTGGGATGGAGGTGGTTTTTGTTTTGGTTTATTTGTTGTTGTTTGTACATTTGGGTGGGTTTTGCTTGGTTTTTCCCTCTCTTTACACCACCAGGCTTCCCAGGATCCCTGAGCAGCCACCTTACCCAGTACTGAAATAGAAAAGCTCTGTAGCACTGGTTCTACAATTGGCAAGGACTTCCTGCATTCAGGACTTACACACACCCGCACTCATGTTGAACAGCACATATGCACAACTTCCACAAAAGCTAACTAAAGTTTAGCAACACCTAACAAAAGACTCTGGGAAAGATCTCCCCAGCCTCACTACTCTGCCCAGAGAGACATGATATCCACACCCCTTCAGCTTCCTTACCTTAAGAGTAAGGTCTGCAGTGGGGAAGGACATGGGGTTCAGGCCGATGCAGCGCTGGAGGTGATGATCCCTTCGCAGGATGGGAATGGACTGTGTTAACCCTGCCTGAGGGGAGAGTCATGAAAGGTGAATATTTGTGAACTCTCAGGAGAACGTTATGAGCCACCAAGGCTGACAGAGGTTCAGCTGAGCAGCTCCAATGACTGCATGTCAAAGAATTCAGTCCCCAGTGGTACTGCAGGAGCCAAGTACCACGTTCAATCCATTCTGCTCTTGCAATAAAGGAAGCTTTGGTTTTGTGCAAAGACACCCCTCTATGCTGAACTATAGCTGCTTTCATTTAAACATCAGTTTGATCCAGTAACTTCCATGTGCACAAGAGTTCTCCTTCTGTCCCATATTTAGAAACTACCTACGTTTTAGAAAAAAAAACTGTTTCTGAAACACCCCTTGAGACAAATCTCCAAAATCAAAACCAAACAGCCTACAAACTTGAAGACATTTCAAAAGCAGCTTTGTGTGTGTCTCACACTGCTGTCTACAGCTGAGCTACCAGCTGAGCTTTCAGTGTGCTTAGTCTTTCACACAGAATAATGAAATACCCAGATGGCTGGAATAAGCTGGGAAACCTCCAAAAAGGCCTGATGACCATATGACAATTCTCTGCCTTGCTGGGGCAGATGAAACCTTCTGAAGAACCCAAACTGGGCAGTCTGGGTCTAAACATGTCACTATCTGCATCATGGCCATGTCCAACACTTGTGTGTCTCAGGGGAAGAGACTGGTCCTCTCAGAGATGGCTTTACACAGGTCACAATGATAATGAAGTTGCTCTCAACATCACTTCTGAGTCTGTGACACTCATTTTACCAAGGTGTCTTGAGATTTCCATCTTGGATTTCAGTGACACGTGCTGCCTTAAGCATGAAATGTGAAGTCAGATGCAAACATGCTTGCTCTCTTTGGAAGCATCTGAGGTTTACCTTAGAAGTCTCTGCAATGAATCAATGCCAAAAGAAAAAAAATACTTACATTACTGGCCAAGGCATCCTGCAATTTGGTGACAGGGTTAGCTGCAGTGCCAGAGGCAGAACCAGGTGGCAAACTGAAGTCAGAGTCCTGAAAAACCAAAACACACAAAATTCAAATCCAGGTCCACAGGCCAGCCCTCTGCTTTTCATGGTTAATGATTCTAGCCTGAATTATGACACTACAAACTCAAGACTGATCTCAGTAAGCCTTGCTGGAAACAGAAAACACTTCTCAGCACTCAGCAGCAGGCAACCCCCAGAGGCATACAAAAGCTTGGCAGTGATTTTGTCCCTCACCTCTGTTACCTCCCCAGCTGGTCCTTGGGACAGTATTTCCAAGCAGATACTGCATGTTTGCCAGGACATCCTCAGTACCTGGTCTGTATCAGTAATGAAATCTAAGGCAAACCTAGAGCTGGAGGCTTCCTCTAAATAATCCTTCTGTGTCAAACCACCTTTCATGTCTCAACAAGATCAAATCACCAAGAAGATAAAATTAAATTCAATCCTCACTTTAGGATTTACTCCAAATTCAATGGGTGGCACAGGAAGTACAGAATCCACGTGAATTTCCACCCCATTAACAGGGGGAATATTCCCTTCCAGCCGTTCCGTTCCCTCCGAACCCTTTCTGTTTTTCAGGGAGCGTTCGTTGCCGATTGGTCCAGGCTTGTGTTCCTTGTTCTGTCCTGAGCCTTGATCTGAATCCTTAACAGGAAAGCAGAGAGGCTGAGACACAAAGACCAAACAACCCAACCTCAAGCCTTAAAAACGCTATCAAGAACAACACAACCACTTCACAAGGTCTCTCACTCTGCGCTCTGGCTTGGCTGCGAATCCAGATTACCTTTTTATCAGTTTGCTTCTGCACTTGCTCCTTCTGGCAGTCAGGCTTTGGGTCCACCAGGCCAGCCCCATTCATCTCCTCTGGTTTGAGGGTGCCATATGGAGAACTGCGCTGAGAGGAGGTCGCGGAGGATTCCCGAGACTCCGCGCTCAAGTCAATGCCACTATCCCCCTGGCTGCCTTTAAATCCCTGCTATGCAAAGCACGAAATGTGTTAAAGCCCCGGACTCCGACCCAGCGCCACCGAGGAAAAAACATCCCAGAAAACAGCAAGACCACGTCCCTTTTTCAAATCACCATCCTGGTTAACTGCAAAGGAGTTGGGCCTGATCTGCAGCACCCCTTGGCTGCTCCTTCAGCTCTACACAGCCTTGAGACAGGTGAACTGATGCACCAACCAGACCACAGCTTCACAGTAAAGAAATGTGTCCCACAGAACAACTAGGCTGAGATTGCCAAACTCACTTCACATGTCACCCAAACCAAATTTGAACTCTTGGGTCTCCAGAGGTGAAGCGTTCAGGAACTTCTCTGCCCTCTCTGTGTTAAGGCTACAGCTACACACTGCTCACAGGCACAAACAGGACCTATGGGATTCCACCCTCCTCGACCACAGTCTGCACCCAGTGATGAGCATAACCCTGGAATAGCTCTACTACACAGTTACTCCAGATTTATACCCATACACCACACCAAGCACTGCTTGGCTCTCTAGGTCAAGATGTCAAGATTTGAACAGCATCAAGCTCAAATTAAAACTGCAAAGAGACAGTTAAAAATGGCACAAGCAGAGCTGAGAGTCACTAAGCACAGATGGAGCAATGAGAAGCATAAAAGCCACCTGCATTAATACTTTATACACACAATACCTGAAGGGCACCTTAGGGTGCCACTTACCTCAGTGCTAGACTCAGTACCATTAAAGGCATTTACAGGCTTGCTCCAGGAATCACTGCCAGGAGACTGAACAGAAAGTGCTGGAAGAGAATGGAGGGCAGGGTTCAGCTGCTTGAAACACAGCTATGAGCACACTCTGTACACATTACACCATCAACCTTCCATTTCTAGACACGAGAAAGGGTATTTTCACCACCTCAGAAAGTTAAGTGTTGCCCAGACATCTGAGACATGATGCAGCAGAGAACAGGGTATGAGGAGTGACAGTAGAGAACAGGGAGATTTCTTAGGGAACATAACAGGACAGGTCAGAGAGAAACAAGGAAGGCACTAGCTGTTCAGGCTAGAGATGAAAAAAATGCAGAAAAAGCAAAAGAAGAAAAAGTCTCAAGCAGATCCAGCCCAACCAGCTATAAAATGCTGTATAGTAGGATCCTGATGTGAAACAAAGACCCAAGAAATAGATTAGGAGACTGACATGGCCAGCAACAGGAGCAGGATGGCTGAACAGAAGAGCTTAGAACAGAGGCTACTCTACATGTCTGCAACCTCCCCTCCCTCTCCCAGCATCAGACAGGAGAGTTGTCTCCTCTGAACTATGGACCCATCCTTGCTGCACACCCCGGAGGACTCCAGCTCTGTGAAACCCTCTGGAACAAACAGACCCACGCCTACCTGGGCTGTTGCTCTCCCAGATCTCTGTGCCCAGGCTGTTTCCAGACACCGTCACATCACCCTGCTCCAAGCACAGGCTGTTCTGCTTCTTCGCAAACCGCGGTGGAATGCGCGACTGAAGGACGCGGGCCTTGGCTGGTGCCTGTGACAGGAAAGGCACAGGTGTCACACTGGGAGCTTCCCCCAGTCTAACAACACAGGAAGGAGCTGCCTTTTGCAGTGTGAGATTTTCTTCTGGCAACAACACAGCGAGAGTGCAAAGTCCTCCACTGCTCCTGCTGCCCAATATCCCACCAACTACAGACAGCAGCTGGCTTAAGAGAGCCACGCTGCTTTGGATGAAGACCACTCTAGAAACTTAAGTCCCAATTGACAATGCTGCTGCAAGCCAAGAATAGTCAGAAATCAAACTCTCCTTTTCAGACCAGCAGCCCTAAATAAGTTTCTGGTGCCCAATATAGGATCTGTACTACTTTAGCACTGCCAACTGTATGTTCTGTTCCTACAAACACCTTCTGGGGCCCTGTTTCTCTGACTGCAATCCAGACCATGTAACAGGCCCAACTTTTCTGCCTGTGATTCCTCACCTGAGCAGCCTGTTCCTTCTTCCTTCGCTCCTCTTCCAGCAAACGACGCTGCTTTTTAGTAAGAACCTCAATGAAGCCTTCCCCTGCCATGGAACCAACTTCATTCTCTTCCGCTGTGTTCGACACCCGATTATCAATGATGGTACCTGAAGAAAGCACACAGGGGAGAATACAGGGCACATGTGTGTGCATATAAAGCTTTATAATTGCAATCAGTTAAACAGTGTGCTCCAAAGAGGATCCATGCCACAGTAAGTTCACCTAGCAACATCGCAGCTACATTCTGAAAACAAAATCATACAGTCTGCTGACATCTACCAGTCACTTTATCTTGCAGGACTTTGCTGTCTCCTCTGTTTCAAGATGAGCATGCTTCAGGAGAGAGCTTGGGAATGGGAACTGTGTGATAACTCCGGTAATTCTTTTTTCAGAGATACTAATTTCTTGCCTCTCTGCCATTAGCTCAACCTCAAATTCCCCACTCCAGATGCTCTCTCAATTTCCTTCACTCAACATAAATTTCAAGCCTAAAAATACATTCGGCTCTTAGAGAGAAATATAGAAATATTCCCCCTAAACACAAGCTTTCTATAGAAGAAACATTAGAGACACTGTCAGATCTGTCTGAAAAGTCTATGTTGTCTTCTTAAAAAAAACAAATGAATCAAGACACTCACTTCCATAACTCAGTTCAAACTGTGACAAGGCCTCTCCCTTCTCACTTGCTCTTTGTGCAGTGGATTTGTGCTCCTTCTCTGGCTTTTTACCTGGCCCCTCAGCACTCTCTGAGTTCACGTGGGAGGCCCTATCCAAGCTATAAATGGAGTGGCTGCTCCCACCACTGGTGTTGCCAAGGCCTCCTCCTTCTTCTGGAGACCTACACGGAAAGAAGGGAAAGGATTAAGTTTTTTCAGTAGAACATGAATAAAAGTGACAAGAAGAAAATGCATGGGGTTATGTCCACTCCTTCAACATCTGCATATATCACAGATCAGAAAACAAGTTTACCTTTTGCTCTTTATCAGGGTCCCATTCTGCTGGCTCTCGTATCTGGAAGCTGCTCCCACACCACTCCTGACGGACTGCTCTGCAAACCCTGCTGGCTCAGCCTTGCGGCTCTGCCTCTCCACCAGTGGCCTCTGGCTTGAGAAGCTCCTCTTTGCCAGTTCCCTCTTCTCTCCCAAGCTCCCAGTGCCAAGGCCACCTTCCAGCTGGCTCTCACTCTCAGCAACTCCATCTCTTCTCTCCCGCCGCTCGCTGAAGTCGCTGCTCTCGGACGCCGTCTCCCACTCCTCATTGGCATGGTCTGAAGAGTTCTGGTAGGACAGCTCAGGAGAGCGTCTGCCCGAGATGCTGCTCTTCTCTGCAGTGCTCAGCTTGGGTCTGCCTGGCCACTGGCCGGGCAGCAGATTTGGGCCTCCTTCCTCAGGGTTCCACTGCCCAACTGATTCCCTCTCCTGCCTGAGGCGCCTGAACCGTGGGGGCTTGTCCTGGCGGGGAGGACGCCGCCTCCTGAAGGGCCTGTTCTCTATGTTCTCCTGATCTGCTGAGTAATCCTCCTGGAAAAAGTGCCTTTTGTCATCCAGATGACTCTCATCAAAAACCCGGCTGGAGAAGGAATCTGTGTGTTTGTAAGAATCCTGAATGTAGTCCCTGTCAGATTGCTGCCTGCTCCCAAAAGTGTCTGATGGAGAGGTGTGGCTGTACTCCTGCCACCCTCCTCCCCCACTCCTGCCTTGCCACTGGGTGGGCTCCTTACCCATGAACCCCCTTCGCCCATAGCCAGAGTTGCTCAGTCTTGGTGGCAGTGATCTCCCAAAGGCTCTTGGTGCCCTCTTAGGATCCAGGCTGTTGTGATCATCTGAATAGATTTTGTTGGACCTCCAAGACTCTTTGAAGTCTCCCTTCTTCAAATCACTGTCCTCCCTGTCCAGCACAGAGCCCTCATTGCTGTTCTCCGAGCCCCTCTGCCGGCGACGCTTGGGGAGCTCCTCGTACTCCGACCCTTCACTGTGTGTCTCGCTGGCAATCCGGCGCCTTGGTTTGCCTCTGGGGAAGTCCTCTGGCTGGATGAACTCCCGGAGCCCTCTGCCCCGGCTGCTCCTCTGGTTGTTGTTGTAGACCCCTCTGCTGCTCACAACCGTGCCTCGGCCTCTGAAAGCGAACTCTCTGAAGCCTCTCCCTCGCCCACGCCCTTGACCTCTCCCACCAAAGGCTTGCTCCTCATCAATGAAGATCCAGTTGTTTCTCTTTGTGGGAGGGAGATCGCTGCTCTCTCTGGATAGTTTGTTCTCCCAGGTTCTTTCTGGCTTCTCTTCTTCCTCCTCCTCCTCATCTTCCTCTTGGGATTTCTCAGCCTCTCGTGCAAGGCTGGTTTGGGAAGAACCTTTGTCATCCAGCAGGTAACGTGTGGAGTTCAGCAAGGCAGCAGAGTCGTCTGACTCATTTTCAACCTTCTGAACAGCTGCCTTCTCCTTCAGCGGGCGTGAGCTGTCCTCTCCCTCCAGCTTAACCTTCTCCATCTCCTTCTCCTTCTCTTCCACCTTGAGGGCCTTCAGGACTGGTTTTTTAATGGGGCCTGACCGCCGTGTCCTCGCCATTTGCTCCTGGTGCTGCCCGCTGGTGTTGCGGCTCTCAGGAGCCCACTCTGCTGTCTCTTCAGTGGCCTGCTTGGTACTGGCTCCTTCTTTCTTCCATGGGTCTGCACTGAACGACTGCTCATCCCGGGGTACTTCTTCAGCAACTTCCGCTGCTGTCTCTGCAGGTTTCTGATGGTGGCTGATATCCCAGCCATTATATTCAGGCTTCTTCTCTGCTTGGATAAAATCAGGCTCAAGAGGTGAACACCTCAGGTTCACGTGGCGGCTGCCAGCAGGACAGGCTTCCTGCACACTCTCCTGATGCTGGAACAAGAGATCCTGGCCTATCCTCTGAGAAGACAGGCAGCTGTCAAAGTCCGCTTGGGCCTTCTTGTCAAAAGCATTCAAATATTCCTCCCCTCTCTCCTCAAAGAGATCTCGCTGAGTGCTCAGACTCTCCGGCCTTCCAGAAGCAGAGTAACTTTCATTCCTGAGAACAAAACAAACAATAAACAAAGGAAAGTCAGGTGATGCAGAGCACAGCACATCTCCAAAGACCTAGAAGGTGAAAAGAAATAAACTGAAGTTTATGTGAAATCATGAGGCAATGAACCGATAAGTACCAAAATGCTGGGCAGAGCTGCTGTGGACCGAGGCTGTACTGCCTGGTTTTTTAAATCAACACATGATAATGAAAACACTTCCCATGATGGGCAGCAAACTTAAGAAATGAAGGGAGATTTAACCTCCAATGATCTGGAGATCTGAAACCAAAGAATTGGCTCTAGAATGTCCAAAAAAAGTAGGAACAAACTAGCAATCATCAGAATTTTTGAATTGTTTTTTATACTTTCCCATGTAGGTGACAAGTCCCTCTCTCCCTCCAAACAGGCTCCAAGCTGGTCAGATAGAAAACTTCTGAACAGCTCAGTCTGTAAACATCTCTACAGCTAAAACACTCAGGAGTATAAGGGTGCTCCCACATCAGTACCCAGGTCTGTTCACATCTTTCAGGCCAGCTCTACACCTGCTTTTCAGTAGATGCCTTACAGCAGCACCTCCCATTGCAGCATGCACGAGGACAAGGGAATTTTGCACTCACCTGGCATGCAGCCCCTCCATGCTCATGTTGTCAGGCTGTTTTTGATGCGACAGGGAGTATCCTTTGCTCTGCAGGGATGTGTAGCTGTCCTGGCCCCACACTGGCACAGGATCCAAGGGAGCAGTTTTCCTCTCTGCCTGCCCTGCCTGACAGTTCTGATCTTCAGACCGACAGCTGCTCCCACCGATGGAGTCCTGCTGAATCATGGGCTTCATAATTCCTGCTCACGACAGAGTTCATGCCATTAGCACTAAATTTCACAGACAAGAAGAATTTAACAATCTCCTAGCTTGACTCCCTTTCCTTCTCGGGCAGCAGATGACTGCAGCCATGGAAACCTCCCTTGTAATGGGGAGCCTGTGCTTGGAAAATGCACAGCTGGGAAATACACCTGGAGTGATACAGAAGATGACACAGCTCTCAGAGCCCAGCCCACACAGACACTACACAGCATCACTGGCTTGGGATCAAACGATCCACAAACTCCAGGGAATGATTTATACATCTTGATGTTTACATTCACACCTCTGAAGATTAGTAACAAGATAGGAAGGTGCAAAGTGCACACAGTTGAGGAACTACAGGGTTTCTCCATCACATTTCCTAAAGGGGGTCTATTAAGATTTCACATGATTACAGTAACTCTGAAACTCTTCCTTCTCCTCCAACAGGCAAAATCAGTGGATCTGCTACCCTTTCCTCCAAGGGGCAAGGTCAGTCGCACCCACTAAGGTCACAAAGCAGTCGGGGAAAGTCTCCCACTACAGCGCAGAGAATGGACAGACACACGTCCACATGTCGTCCCTCCCAGTCTCCCACCACTTCCCACTGCAACCAGCTTTCTCATCCCCAGAGAAGGGACGCCAGCCAGAACGCAAAGCCTGGACAGAGGTTAAGACACACAGCAAATTTCCAGATATGAACCAACTCAACAGCCAAAATAAACACTGACAACACCTCACCTGAAGGGTGAAGGGCTGAAGGGTAGAAATCCACGGGGGTGCGACTCTGGGCCATGCGAGGGTCCATGTAGGAGGGCATCATCATCCAGCGGGGATCGAAGCCGAGCATCTGCGGGTGCGGCGGGTAGAACGTCCGCTGGGGATGGGAGTGGGATGGGGGAGGATAGACCTGCTGCTGCCAGTGCTGCATCTTGTACAGCTGCTCCTGCAGGGAACAGGATTGGACATGGCTGTGGTGTCAGGAATCACACTGACGTACTGGTCAAAGGAAAACGCATGCTATCCATCCAAGGCTCAATCCCTCATCCGATGGGAGGGGGGAGCAGAGAGGGGTAATACACTACCAGCTGGGAATGTGGCAGTTGTTATTCTGTAAATACCAAAGCAGCCAGAGTCACACACCACTGTGGGCCAGGCTATGTGGCCAAACACAAGGGATCAGCTTCAAGACCACAATTTGCATCTTCTCAACACTCCTATGAATATGGGACAGCTTCCTGTCAAATGCCACTTCATAACTGGAAACAAATATTTCAGAAGATGCTGCATTTTTCAGGAAATGCATCTCTAATTTATTTAGTGTGTATATGTATTAGTTCCATCCCTGTTATCTTAACAAATTAGATAAAAACAACCTAAATCACATTAAGAGAGCTATTAATATTTTACAGTGTTTCCTGGCCATCCTTCAGAGACAGGCTGGCACTTGGAGGTTGTTTCCCCATCTCCCACATGGCCAAGTCCACCTGCCCTTAGCTGAGAACTGTCATGATGTTAATTTGATTTGACATTTCACTTTTGCTGAAGGGCCAAAAAGAATATATATTTGAAGGGAGTTTCGTGTACTGAAGAAAGCTTTCAAATACTAAACAACTCCAATTAATATGAAACGCATCTAATTACTTGTCAAACATGCCACCGTATTTTTTTATTAAACTTACAACAGTCAAATACTGTAACTGTTTATTAAAAAAGCCAATCCCCAACTGCAGAGCAAGAGAGACACCTTTAAATCTAAATCTGACACATCATTTCAGCAAGGAAGGCTCTGATAAATGCAGATTATATCTACATTATCTTGTACTCTGGTACCTTGCAGAAAATATTTCCTTCAAAATACCAACACTTTTCCATTTTATTCTTTTCATGGAGTTACCAAAGCAGCAATACCAGCCAGCCAAAATATGCACTGCCTCATACATACTAACATCACAGAGGATAAGAGAAAATAAAATAAAACCTCATGTTTTTCCAGCAGCAATGACCTGTGGTATTATTAGCATGACAGTAAAGACATCCAATTCTTTTTAGTTTAAGAGCATCTCTTTCCAAGAGTAACATTAAGCAGCATTTGCTGCTGTACATCTGAATCATGAAAATGTCAACTGCCGAGCAACGAGCACAGGGAACATCCATAAAAGAGCAATTACTGAGCAAAAGCCAATTGTGAGCTCTTTGCTAAGATCTGCAGCAGCGTTGATTATATCCCATTTCAAGTGGTTATTTGATGAAGAATGGCAATTAACTTCACATTATCTGAAGCCTGAATACTCTGTCCCCTGGTTTGGCTGTGCTGCCCTACAGAGGCTCACTGCATCTGGCAGCAGAGCTGCACAGCACATATGGCACACACAGCACTGAAAGGTCAGGCAAGAGCCAAGATGCACAAAGCAGTTCAGCTGATGTCTCAGTGCCCCAGAAGACTTTTCAATGCAACAAAATTTAAACACTTAAGACCAAACATTTTTATGGCACAAAGAAAATGATCTGAAAGAGCCTCACAGAAAAAAACCTGAGTAGGTATTACATGAGAGCAGATCAAAGAACTGGCCCTCTGCAAAGGTAGGAGGTGGAATGGGAAATGTGCCACTCCAGAACTCTCTCCCAGTCCAGAAGTAACTTGCCAACCTAAGCACAGCTTGCCCTTGGCAAGCAAACGGCTGCCCACACCTACAATGGGAAGGACACAGCAAGCGCTGAGTGAAATGGAAACAGCTGAACCCAAGGGTTTTCCCCTCCCTTGTCCTGTGTCCTCAGGCACTGCAGCAGTGCTGAAGAACAGCAGCTCATCTTGTGCCAGAGAGTAAGCAGAGATGTTCATCAGGTTGAAAACCAGCCCAAGGAACAGAAGCTTCCCTGGGCTGGGCCTACACAAGCACCAAGACAGCCACTGATGCGCTCATGGTTTCGGATGTGTGAACATCCCCAGATTCTCCTGCTCATGCAGATTTGCAAACCAGAGCCACAAACCACACAGTCCTAAGAGTTGCCACTGTCAGGAGATGCCCAGACAACCATGTCAACATTTCTGAGAGCACGGTATTTTTCTTCCAGGCAAGTGACAAACCTGGCTGATCCCTACTCACAACAGCTCCAGCATCACAGGGTGCAAGGAAAACTCATGGAGCCCACACAGAGCCTTTTTACCCAGTCAGACAGGATATTTCCATGATCAGAAATACTAAAAAAGGCCAGGGTAAAACCCATTTATCTCCTCCCAGCCCAAAGACTGATGGTGTTGAGAACTGAGCAAACACAATTGTTTAGAGTAGGGGTCCAGAAAATGGGCTGTGAGCCATTTACCTGCTGCTGTTGCTGCTGCTGCTGCCTCTGGAATCGTGGGGGAAGAGACTTCTGGTATTTGTTGAATTCTTGTGCTGGTGAGGGAGCTTCTCTGAGCTCCTCCTCACTGCTGCTTTGGGCTGCTGCTGCTGGAGCAGGACTCTCCTCTTCCAGATAGCCAACAGAGGCATCCTGTGTGTGAAACTCAGGGGTTGCTGCAGAGAAGAAAACAAGCCCTTAAGAGCCTGCTCATGACAGAGCCAGGAGTGCACCACCACCACCACACAACATGCACAAGTGTGAGCATGTCCTGACTGCTTTACATGGCTGAACCTTACTACAAGCATATACAGCACATCCTTTACCTTGAGAGTCCTATAGAGGGTTTTGTCCATCTTTTTTTAATGATAAATTCTGAGATCCTCCTTTGCTATCAGCCTTCTGCTTAAGCACTGGGGAGAAAGTCCTTTTTCTCTGCTAGTCTTTAAACCTGCCAGCACTTACTGGTTTTCTGATCTATGGCCATGAGCACTTAATATTATCATCCAATCATGAGAAGCCCAGGAGGCCCATTCCAACACGGCCTCTGCTAGCACAGCTCACTGAGCACAGATGAAGGCAACTAAAGAAGTTTGCATTTATTTTAATAGCTTTTTTTAATTTCATCAACCTTTGTCAACAATGCAAAATACTCTGCAGAATACAAGCAGCAGCTGATCTCTCAAGGGCAGCTGAAGAACCCTCTGAACACTCCCTCCCAGGAACTCCCCCACTCCAGGTAAGAGATCAGCACAATGGCAAAAAAATCATTTTTACAGGGTGAGGCAGGCAGTGCTTCTGTACCTTTACGGAGAGCATGGCCGTTCTCCTGTGTAGTGTTTTTCTCTGTGCTGGGAGGTCGCACATCTTCGTTCTCCGTGTGTTTCTGTGTCTCCCCACTCTTCTGAGCCAGTTTGCATTTCTGATCAAGCTGCTTGAGCTTTGCAGCACAGGCTGCCAGGCGCTCCTCCCTGGCTCGCCGCTCCTCCTCCTCCCGTCGCCTCCTGGCTCTCTCGACAGCCTCAGAGATCTCAGAGTGCACAAACTTCTGTCTCACAGGCACCTTTTCTTCTTTATCCTCGAGGGACTGCTGTCTGAGAACACTTCCCAGTGCGGGCTTCTGCCAGAGAAAAAAACATTCCTCCATCAGTATGACCCAACCAGCTCCTCTATCTGGAGATCTGCATCCCATGCTGATGATATCATATCCCCTCCTGACTCCCTCCCCTCTATCCTCAAGCACAAATTCCCGTTACTGGAAAGAATTATTGTTATTTGGTTCAGTAACTCCATTTTCTCACTGACAACCCCACTGTTCTGGACCAGGTTCAATTTCTTTTCCCTAGTGGAAGTGCTATGCAGATAGATTTCTCTCCAGGTGGATATAAACTAAGAACAGAGAAATTCATCAGCATCCTATTTCCAATAAAATGTCAAACTGGCCTCTTAAGGACAGTGATGGGCTTCCAGCTCACCCACAGGAGTTCAACCTACCTGGTATTCTGAGGCAGAGCTCCAGCCATTCAGCTTCCTTGGAGGCTGCTGTGAATCCTGCGCTTTCCGGACTGGCCGGGACAAGCCGACTGAATCATTCCAATTCTTCCCTTCCTCTAAGGTGTGCTTGGCATCTGCACTGTCTGCAGAGCTCAGGGACAACTGTCGCTGCCTTCTGGGATCCCAGCTGTTCCTGTCACATAAACAGCTTTATTATTGCATTTGCTGCTTGCCTCAAAAAGCACTTGCAGCTTTATCAATTGGCAAAGGCAAGTGACTCTAATAAAAAGTAAAGATTACAAAAAACCATCAGAGCAAGTGATGTGCCTCTCTTTAAGGTGCATAAGGATCAACTCCATCATTGTGCAGCAGGATAAAGGTGAGAAAAGAGGAGGAAAAAAGCCTGGTAAACTGGCAGTCAGCTGCTAGACCTACACATATCCTTGAAGGCCCCTGAAACACTGTCCATCAAAATCAACAAAGTCACAGCAACAAATCAAGGGGGATTAAGACTCCACATCTAGAACAAGTTTTTAAAGACCTTGGTATTATTGCTCACTGTTATTGAAACAAATGTAGTGCAAATAGAGTGACTTCTTACCACTTCTGTCGTCCATCTTTAAGAGTTTCTTCCTCTTCTTCATCTTCACTAAATTTTAGTTTCTCAGAGTAATCTACTTCATCATGAATGCCTACAAAGGCAGCAAGGGAGATTGGATTTATGAGAGGAAAGAAACAGGTCCCTTGCCCTGATAAAGCTTATAGCCTCCCTTTAGCACTAAATTCCAAGATACACAGGCTTGGCATGAACTACTCGCAAAGCCAAATGCCCAGCACTGATCCTGGAAATCACAGAACGGCTTGGGTTGGAAGGGATCTTTAATGTCATCTACCAACCTCCCTCTATAAACAGGGACCAATTTCAACTAGATCAGGCAAGAAATGATGTGAGCAGTGTGGACACACACTACTGAACAGCTGGGCTGCTCCCAGAGGAGGAGCAGCAAACAGCCTGTGAGTGGGGACTGCAAATGAGGAAACAGTCACCAAGCCAGACTGTGTGCATTTGGATACTGAATGCCTTGACTGAAAATGCAGGACTAACTCTCCTTCCCAGCACCCACACCCTCCTGCTGTGCTTGGTGTTTTCAGATTTTAGGAGTCTTCAGATCCAGTTCCTTGAGCACAAAGTGATGGAAGGATCAGAAGGATCCATTGTGTCATCATTTACACCAACAGAAATTTCACAACTGCACAAAGCTCAAGCATGAAGGGACTTTACCTGCCCATCCATCATCTGCATCATTGTCCAGCTCATCCAGCCCCTTCAGGTTCTCTGCATTGATGATGGTGGGCCGGGGCACTCGCTCCATCTGCTGCCGAAGTGGCCGTGTTGGGCGAGACAGGCTGAGCCTGCTCTCTTTTCTGCAGGAAAACACAGAATTGGTCAGAAATAGCAAAAAGAGAATCAAAGAATGCAGAGCTGAGTTTGTAACACTGGACTGGTCCTTTTCTACTACACACTAATATACAATTCGAGTTTCTCTCCCTGTCCAGCCCTTTCTTTCTCTTGTCTACCTGGTACCTACTTCCTAGAACTTAAGAGATGAGAGCTGCAACCCCTCCAGTCCAGGATCACACACCAATTCCCATGTCCACATGCTCTTCAGACAATGCTCACAGCCTTGCAACATTTCAGCTGCTGTTGTAGCTGGAGAAAAGCACTGCTGCTTTGGGTAAAAAACAGGTTTCCCCTTTGGTACCTGCAGCTTCACACATGCATTGTGTGAATTCCTGCCTAGTTTAAGGTTCACATCACACCCTGAACCTGCCTCTCAAGTGAGAAAGCAATGGCAGCCTTACCCATCCTGGTCATTCATCTGGAATTGTCTGAAAGGTACCCGGGGCTCAAGCCGAAGCTGAGGAACAGGGAAAGACCCTCGGTCCAGCGATGCAGGGGTCTCGGATGGCTGTTGTGGACACATCTGGAATGAGGCAAATCAGAACAGCCTGGTTTTTCTCCTTGCCACAGGAAGGTTTACCCAGATTAGGTTACAACATGTGCATGGTAGCTGCACCTGCACAAAGGGGAAACAAACATTTCACATCTGGCTGCCCAACAGGCCACATGCTGCAGAGGGAAAGAGACAGCTTCTCTTTGAGCTGAGCAAGGCTGTACTGCATGTCAAGAGGATCCCTGAGCAACCCCTGGCAGCCAACTGAGAGCCCAGAAAACACATCTCAACTGACTTCAACAAGAATATCCTTCAGAATGAAGGACATCACAAAGGTGTGGAGAAAGAAAGGATCACTCACAAAAGCAGGTAGCATGTCATGGTATGTGGGGGGCTGGTAGACGTTTCCCATGAACTGCGAGGCCCCTTTGCGGAGGGGCTGAGCTGGGCGCAGAGACGGCTCCTTGGGGTCGCTGGCGCTGGCCGAGGAGGGGGCCCCGTCTCCAGTGCTGGAGGTCTTGCTGCCCAGCTCAGCAGGGGAGGCGGTCAGAGATGTGGCAGAGGTGACGTTCCTCCCACCGCCCTCCCTCCAACTGGTGACATCTGGAGAAGAGGGAATAATTACGTTAATATTTGTAAATGCGGGCAGCCACTCTGCCAGAAAGTCAGGAAACCTCGAGTACTCTGGTCAAGCCCTAATTACTCCAAGGTTGTAGAAAAATATCAAGGACCAAGAAAAATTTCCAACTGTGTTTATTTTCTTAAGAGAGGAGCAGCATCAGCTGTTACTAAGTAATTGCTGCACCAGTGGTGTCCTTATTTGCCAATAAACCTGAACTCCTACCAGAGTGCTCCCCATCTCCACAGTCCTTACCCTGCAGAATTAAGGCCAATTAGATGCAAAAACACTCAAAGACAAGCCACATTACACCACACACTAATTTCCCTGTGGCTCCCCCAGCCCGGGAAGGGGCCTGCTTTGCAACATCACACAGCAATTTTTATTAAACAGTGTAGTAGATGGCAGTCCATACTTGGCTGTCTTGACCACAGATCATCAGCACCACATGCCAATCTGTGAGCATCTGCTAAGCAGCCTGACACATGTAAGCTCTTAAGAAGATAAAAGGAAATTAAGGATGGAGTTCTTGGTACTGCTGTGAACTGGCACCCGCTGCCCAAAAGAGAATCAATGGGGTTACTGAGCTGGGATAAGGCAGACACAATCCTTCACTCACTCTGGGGGCGGAGGCTTGGTCCTGGCCCATACGACGGATCTAAGGCGCCCTTTTCTTTGCCAACCTTGTCCTGCTCGCCAGCTGCTTTCAGCGTCGGAAATTCCTCGGGAGAGAAGGATAACAGTCGGCTTGAGGCCCTTGAACCTGTCAGACAAATAAAGGTGGGACTCAGAGAAGACCTTTGCACTGTTTCAACTCCTTTATAAGATCACGCTGGAAGTGAGTTTCCTGGGAATCTGGGCCTCTGGCATATTTAAACCCAAATTACTATCGTACCAGCACCTCACTTCACATCCCCAACACTCTCAGACACTGTCACCAACACGACAACACATGTCCTCACCCAGCACTCCCACACTCAGAATCTTCATTTAAATTCTCCTATTCAACGATGTCAGTGAACTTTCTCAGCTTCCAATTATTTTTGTGAAGTACAGAATTCAGACAGAGGTAGAGATACGAATTCTGCAAGATCTCCCATAACTGATACCCTGCTATCAAATATTTGACATTTCTATTCAGACTCTTTTTGCTCAGACCTCACTCTGCCAGGAAAGTCTATTGTTAAAATTTCTGTCGATACATCAGTGAAACACCACAGGTAAGGACAGATGTTCTATGCTCTCCTCCCTGCTGCAGCATTTTCAAGAGGCAGATCACTGGCCAGATGAGGCCAGGTTCATTTCTAGTCACTGGCAAATTGTCTTGCTGAGTCATCAGTCACCCCAGAACAGTTCTCTGTCAATTCTAAAGATCTGCCAGTGACTGGAACACGAAACACAGCAATTCTCTTAAATCTGTTGGCAAGATAACATTGAAAAAAAGGAAATTACAAGCATTATTGTGCTGTACATTGGATACTGAATGCCATGACTGAAAAGGCAGGACTAACTCTCCTTCCCAGCACCCACAGTGCTATTCCTCCTGCTGTGCTTGGTGTTTTCAGATTTTAGGAGTCTTCAGATCCAGTTCCTTGAGCACAAAGTGATGGAAAGATCAGAAGGATCCATTGTATCATCATTTACACCAACAGAAATCTCACAACTGCACAAAGCTCAAGCATGAAGGCACTTTACCTGCCCACCCATCATCTGCATCATTGTCCAGCTCATCCAGCCCCTTCAGGTTCTCTGCATTGATGACGGTGGGCCATTACAAATTAGAAGAATTGCTTTTTTTGAGAACTGTTTCTTGGTGTTACTTGGCTAAAGCTCTCTTTAAAAGGATATTTCAGAATTATAGCAGAACACTGAAAATTTGACAAGAGTCATCTATCTTTCTCCTTCCTTGCCCTGAAGAATGAAGACAGACTGGCTTAAATAATTTTTACTTTCTGGAACTTGCACACTGCACAAGACCTCCCATGTGAAATTTCCAGGAAAGACTCTGCAACAGCTGCACGAAACATCTTTAATTTTAGACAGATGAAAACACTTGAGAAGGACATTGCCTAAATACACTTCAAAATAGCTAAGACTTGCTGAAGAGTTCTGATTTTTACTGAGCTAGAATGGCACAGGTAAGTGTCTTTCAGGGGAGACATCTACCCCCAGGTAAGGCTGCACCATGTATGGAATATTTATGTGCAGGCATTAACAATCTGTATTCTAACCCAAAGCAGCATCACTCTGAAAGAAGTTTGGTGCCCCCCTTTTTTTTCTCCAACTGTCCTTTATACAAAAACACAGGCATGGTGAAATCTATAATTAATTTATCAGACCATGTTTCTTCAGGATACACCCTCCAAAAGAAATTTTACAGCTCTAAGACTTAAAAAGAGCAAAAAGCAAGAGACTCTCCTCCTTGTCTGTAATATCTGAATTAGCTAAGAAGGAAAAGCAATTTTTCAGTGCCACTAGAGAAGAGGTACAAGCATGGGATGGTCTAAGAAATCCTTTCAGACAGATTTCTGATGCGCCTGTGATTCAATTACCTTCTAATTAAGCTGCTCTTAGCCATACAGGCAACTGTTTCCTTGGGTTGAGAACTCTATATTGTTAAGTGTGACCTAGAATCAGTTTTCAAAAAATCCTTTAAGAACATTGATAGATGATCAGATTTCAAAATGACTGTGCAGGAAGTCTACACAGCAAGACTCAAGAAAGTACCAATTAACCAAACGAGACAGTCTTTGCACTGGCCACCAGCCTCAGGGAAGTACTAGTTTCGGCTTTAACACTTAGCCTTTGAGAAACACCCTCTCAGTTAAGGGCCTCACTCAATTTAGGGTAAACTTGTCCCCTCTGCTTCTGCAATCAGCAGTTGTATTAGTTCTTTCAAATCTCTCTGCAATTTCACTTGACAAGTGAATGGCTCCAGGTCTGTTAACATTAAAACAGTGGAACTGAGCCCTTATTCTCACTGTGGTTTTAATGGCACTGCTCAGTGCAGCTGGAAACCACCTCCTGTGTGGAAATGGATGCATCTGCAGACAACTAAACTGGCAATTCATGTTAACACTGCTTCAGGATTCTCAGTCAAGCAGAAGCCATTAGCAGCAGTTACTGAGGGAGACTTAATAGCAAGGCCTCAGCCAATGTGTAGGTGAGTGCACCCTGCAGCAGCTCCACTGCAATTCCCTTGGATCACGGATACTGTAAAAGAACATTCCAGCCTCACTTCAGAATACCCAGTTAGATGAAGATCCCCTTGCTAGTGCCCGTGGAAATGCCTACATTTCCCCTCTCCAGTGTCCCTTCTCCTTTTGTCCTCTCTTCTAAACCAATCCCTCCCCTCTCTCAGTGTTTACTGCACCTTTGTCACACACTGCTCTGGGCTGACTGAAGATGCTCATGATGGGGGCAAATGTTTCCTTTGTCCTTCAGGACCTTTCCCTTCCAGAACTCCCTGCTGCATCCCAAGAGAATGATTTGTTCTGGTTCAGTGTAGCCATGAGACACATTCCATTCAAGCCATGTCTTGTGCTGGTAACCCTGAACTGATTCAGCTGCATCATTCCAGCCAACACACCACAAAGACTGGGAACAAGACTCAGAAGGCCTCACTCCCCTTCTGTACCAGGCTGACAGGGAGGGCAGGAAGAAATGGAAGAATTTCACCTCATGCCCGTCTGGGAAAAGCAGGCACATACCAGTTCTGTTTATCATACTCACCACCTTCTTGTCCTGCTGGCTTTCCATTCAGCTGTGCCCATGACTTTGGTCCACCTGGCACTGAATTTGTACTCTGAAAACAAAGCAAGAAGAAATCTCAACATGGATCAGTTAAGATTCATGAATGTTTCTCATTTCCTAGCTCACACCTGCTATGGTTCAGACCTCCAGATCACCCAGATACCACAGGTCTTCACAGCTTCAAGCTGGGGCTACAGTCAGCTGTTCCCCACTCCAGTGTACTACACTGCTACAGCAAAAATCCTCTGCTCTGCCCTAATGTCTCCTCTGCCCATTTTCACCAACCACTTCCTCAACTTGTACTCTCATCAAGCTTTTCTTCTGTTCTGTCGCATCTTCCCAAATGGTCTCCTTAATCTTCCATATTTGTTCCATGCTACACCTCAGCTTGAAGGCTACCCTATTTTCTCATGCATTAACCACTCTTCTCCTCTTTAAAACATAACTCCTGTCCTGATTTCCCTGAACCTCAAGGGCTGGGCATCTTTTTTAAATCAGAACTGTGAAATCTGCAACACAGGGGGGCCAGGTCCTTGCACTCTCTGAGATACTTTATTTGCCAGTAGCTTTTTCAGGTGCTTACACTGGCTACTTCTCCCACATGACCAGATCTCTTCCCATCAAGTCTCATCAGGCTGGGAGCAAGAGCTGGATCTGGTGTCACCAAGTACGTTTGAGTTACAACCAAAGCAGAATAGTTTAGGAGTGCTAACCAGCCATCCCACATTCCAGCCATTTTTTTCCTAGGCTGCAACTAGACTTGCTGCACACATTTGACAAATATAGTTCTGTGTATGTTGCTTCTGTAACTGCAGCACAATGCTCCTAGTGCACAGTAGCCTGGACTCAAGGGAGTCACTTCCAAAATAACTGATTATACAGGAGCTTTTTCTTAAGCACAAGGCAACACAGGCAATTAAAGCCCTCAAGCTGCCTGGGGACAGGGGAAGCAGGGTGGCAGTCAGAGAACTGCTGGCACCTACCTCCTGACTGATTGACTGTGTCGGCTTCTGTAAATTGGAGACAGATTTCTGCAAACCCTGCTGCGGCAGCGACTCCTGCAGCTGTGCAGCCGTCGCACTGGAACTGAGCAGAGACAGCAGAGGTGAGACCAAAAGGGGAGGAAGGCTGGAAAACAACTCCTGGCAATATGGCAGTTGCTAAAAGAGCAAGTCAAAACATTGGCTCTGCGTTGGCACAGAGAACTGATCGCTGTAAGGTCTGACACCAAGCACAGCAGTGCACAACCACTGCTGCCCGCCTGACAAAACTCACCAAGGATTCACTCTACACCCACCTCTTTTGGTCTGGCTGATCCTGCTTGTTTGCCCATCCTGTACCGTCCTTGGGTACTATAATGATGTTGGGGTCGTTTCCTTTGTTCTCAGACTTCAAGCTAGGCAAATTTGCAGGAGGTGGCATGCGCCGGGCAGCAGCAACTTTCCCAAGACTCTGTAAGCCATGTCTAGGAATAACTGGTGAGGAAGGAACAGCAGCAGGTTAGAGGGCTGTATCCCGCTAGATAAGTAACCTTAATTAGGAAGCTGTGGCTGGGTGCAACCCCAAGAGAAGTGCTGCAGCTATGTCAACACACAGGTTGTTTCCCACAGGACCACAGATGCAGCCGTCTGTTGTAGCAGCTGGCAAACAGCTCCTGCAGCAGGAGGGAGAAAAATCTTCCTCCCTAATAAAGTGCTCACAGAGTCTTTTAGGAGGATTTGCACAGGTACCTCTTTCATTTCACCAAGGAGAAGCAGTACCACCTCTTCACAGCTTGGGGAAATGGTCACTCAAGTCCACCTCTTGGCAGACAAACAGGTGACCTAACCTGGGAATCTGAAGGTCTCAATTTTCCAGCTCTATCCACCAGACCACATTTATTAAGGAAGTATTTTACATTTTGTTTTCTATTCTCACACCAAACCCAGAGCCAGTCCAGGCAAGGTCATTTTTTGAACCCACTATCTACTTTTGCTCCTATTTCCACTGCAAAACCTACTCAGGTTCTTTCCCAGTGGCCTTCAATCTTTGACTCTCACCTCACACAAGGTCTGACCAGCTTAAGGCACTTCAGTCAGCTCAGGTGCCCTGCCTTGGCACAGCCTAAGGCCCTGGTAAGGCTTCCACTCAAGTTTGCTCCCTGCTCACACTGCAGCAAGGACACAGACTAAGCCAAAGGGCCAAAAGCCCCCAGCTGTCCTGAGTAATTCCTCTATGTCTCCACAATAACAGCAGCAGAAAGAGCCATGGACATTTTCCTCTAGGTCCTAATGAAACACAGGCTTTGATACCTGCACCAACACTGCAACCCAGCTGCGGCCCACAGGGTCAACAACCTGAATGAGCTCTGCAACAACACGGTTGGAAGACACCAAGAGGAGTTTTCTGGAGGTGTTTCTTACCTGTAGTTCTGATAGCTTCTATTGACTTTCCTTTATACTTATCAAACAGGCTGAGAGTCGAGTACTTGCTTTTCCCATCCTTTCCCTTGGTTATTTGCCCCAAACGATCGGACATTGCGATGAAATGTCATCTAGTAAGGAAATTTCTCTGCGCCGCTCCTGATCTGCCTTTTAATGGAAGAGAACCAGAAAAACCCCATCAAATGGATTTGTCAGACACAGACAAGCAAAACACAGAACACACACACAACAGCAAGAACTGAACATACTCAGTGAGCACACACAGCAGGTTACAAGTTTTAACTTCCTCCTCTTTAGTCACAAGAAGCTTTTAGGCTTTAAGATTCAAAAACTGAAGGAAAAGAACGGCAGGAACACACTTCTCACGGCATCTCTTTTCCTGCCACACCAGTGCTGAAAGAAGTGAGATTCTTTAAGTATGAGAACACAAGAGAGGGGGGTCAACAAGTCCTTGCTTTAAAAGAGTAAAGCTGACAGTAAACAGCTAAACACAAGGATTCCAAAACATAAATGCCAAAAAAGCACTCTATCTTTGTATCTTATACCACACTGGAATTTATCATTGCATTTCCCCTGAAGCACCGGGTTTGTAATGTTTAGATTATGGTTCCACACTGGCCACAGTTATACCAGCAATTAATGCTTTGACAGCATCACTGGCAGTCAACAGAACTATTTCTCCAAATCCCCTTTTCCCATCGGCTAGCCATGAAACAGAGTTAAGGATTCAGAAAAACCTGCTCAACTGTACCAGATTCAGATTCTTGAGCCTGTGAGTTCAGCTTTCCTACTATGAATTCTCCACACACATTATCAAAAAATTACATTCCTCTGTTGCTGGCATCTTGAACATAATTTAGCTTGAAATACACTTTTCGTAACGGATGTGGTTTGTTAATTTTTCCAATCTGATCTTTGCTGGCACAACATGCTGTGAGTAACACCCATCGTGCAGGCAGTCTCCTTACTTTGACTTTTTGGCTCTTGGAGCCTGGGATAAAGCTGAAACATGCAATGCTCACACAGTACATCAACTTTTATGTCAGCAAAGACATTTTGCTTACTTTCAATGGACCTATCTTTCATTTTTTTAAAGCATCAATTCTGTTCTACATTTTCTCAAATCTAGGAGCTTCATCTAACCTTTTCGCACGTAATTTAGATTTCCAGATTTCTTGTTGTAAAGCCTCTACTTCAAGCCCAAAACTGCTGGCAGTTTCATTTTACCATCTGCTAGGTCCCGTTCTAGGGTTCCAACTCTGTGTTGGGAGTAACAAAACACTACATACATGTGTGTGAGTGTGTGTATATATATACACACACACACATGTATCTCAGATCTTCCCACACCTCACACTTTCTGAAACTCACCCAGCTGAAAGCCTTTTTCCAACAGAGACAGCGACAGCAATCACTCTTTCTGAAAGAAACTGTATCTGACCAAAGGCTGCAATTCCCATCTGCAATCCCTTATCAAACACGATTTGCAGGTAAGAGGATTAGTCCATCACACATTATGTACCAATTAAAGCACAGACTGTGAACACGCTGGATAGAGCCAGACTGGGAATGCAGTGCCAACTGCAACTGGCCCAGTAAAGCCCATCTAAAGGCTGCTGCTGGGAGCAGGTGTCTGACCAGTAAGCCTGGCACTACACAGCATTTGTTCTTGCACTGCAAGATTTCAACCATTTTGTCAGGAGCAAGAAGCCATGGACTCTGTACTAGGTAGTCGGGGAGAGAAAGGAAAGTGTTTTCTGTCATTCAACAACAGCATCCTCAGGATGCTCAGGAAAACCACCGGGCTCCCCCAAAAAGCCCCTCCAAGCATTTCTGCTGGACCACCACAGGGGCAGCATGAAGGTTTTGTGGAGGGCAACAGGGCTGGCTGGCAGTCTTGAGGCACCTCTTCCTGCAGAGTAGCAAACAGATCTTTGGCTCCAGTCTGGTTCATCTTTGCTCAGATGGCCACCATGTGCCAAAGAAAACAACAGCTCCTCCCTCACTTACCCATTTGCACTGTATTTTATTAGTAGGACAGACATAAAAGAGAGGGAGAAAACACACTGATTACCATAAACTTGGCAGGAAAGCACAAGTTGGACTGAGAACAATGAGCTTTTTGAAAGAGCAGAGTTGTGGGGAGCCCCAGAGCAGAACAAAGAGCAAAGGGTGCTGTGTTGGCAAGAGCACAGCCACCTGCTTTTACAGGTATATTGAACCTTGCAGAGGGAGCCTGGCTCAGGGCCTATCCACACCATGTCAACCCTGTACCAACCTCACAATAAAAGCAGTAAAATCTACTTTGAAGTTTAGAAAGCTCAAACCAGACAAAATTAGAAGGTGCTTAAAAATAACCCAACAATAACAAACCACCTACCCAGATCAGGTTTCAGGAGTTATCTGGTTAACAGAAAAGCCCTGAGTTCCTGAAAGTCAGTGTGCAAACAGCACACAGGGCAAAGCTGCCAAAGAGAAACCCTGACAACAGTTATGTAACCGGGTCTCAGCTGCCTCTTGATTACATCTTCTATCATTAAAAGGATTCGGGAAGAATAAACAATCACTTCACAGCAGAGGAACTGGGGACACGTTGTGATAAAGTCTCTTGTCAAACTTTCTGGGACAGACAAAACTGCTGTCTGGATAAATAAAATTTACTTTCAACTCCTTCAATGTTCTGAAGAAGTGAAACACAGCTTTGTGTGTGTGCTCCAGAGGGGAAAAGGAGACCATAGAGAGGTGAAGCAATTTCCATAGTCACTGTGCAAAGAGGCTGCAGCAGCACTGAGCTGGGTCAGAGCTGTTGGACTGGTAGTACCTTGCTGCCTGTACCTCCTGCCAGCTGCACATCCCAGCCACTCCAAGGGTGTAGCCAGGGAAATCACTCAGCACCCAGTTCACCCACAGCACTTCAAAGAGGCCACAGAGCCTCCCAAGGCTGGCACAACACTGCACTATGTTCCCATCACACAGCTAAGCAGGGAACCCTGGTAGGGATCACAAAGTCCTCTCGTCTTGAAGAGCAAAGCCATTTCTGATAAAAATCGTGGTTCATTTAGAACTGAACTGCCAGTCTGCATGCTCATTATTAGCAGAGCTGGAACTAGAAGGCACATGCTGATGCTGACAAGTGAAAACTGACAGCCTCGGCAGAGCCTCTGACCCGTGCTCAGGGCCCCTGTGCCCGACAGCTGACCCTGAAGAAAGCAATATCCCCTGTTACAGAAAAATCGTAAAAAATCAATCACCAGCATTTTTGTAAGGTTTCTCTCTGGGTTTATAGAGGTCTATGGGAGAAGGTTTGCTGCCAGTTTCACCACGGAGGGTAGCTCTTCTCATTCTCAGGACTTGCAATGTCTCCTACTATATTATATCCAGGGACAGCAAAACACTGAGTGTCTGAGCAATCACAAAATACTGCAGTATGACCAGTTCCACTGGAGATCCCAGATTACAAATAACTGCACCAAAAGCACTTGGGCAGAGAGCTCCACTGCCCAGGCATACTCATGACCACATCATACTACCCTAGATCCAATTTTTGGGTATTGACCCTGTCTAACTGCTTTTTAAAGGGGTAAATTCTAATCCAGAAAGCAACAGTGACATTTTAATAGCTTTAAAACATTAGACTCACAACTGTGCAAGTCTTGGAGCTACAGCACGAATCTACTGAGCCTGTCCTGCAAAAAAACTCATGTGAAAACTTTGAGTTACTGGCACTGGTAACAACAGGAAACCCCCGAGCTGAAAATACAGCCGAACGGAGGGACTTCCGACAAACTGGATTGTCCACAAAGCTCTTTGCAAATCTATGTATGCAGGAGGCTGAGCTGCTGGTGTTTTATTCACAAGACTTCAATGGAGCTTGAGTATCTGGAAGTCAGCCAGACTTAGCTGAGCAGGGCAAACAGATTTATGAAAGGTAACACACATACTAGAAGGAATCACTTCAGCTACTCACACACCACTGAGCTCTACAATGAGCACAGTCCTGATTACTGCAGATCTTCACTCCTTGCTCACTTCACAGCAGCAGTCACCAACACAAAACAAAACAAAAGGATGGAGATCAACAGGGAAAAGGTTTTTCTCCACAAGCAGGAAAATTTCTGACATGTAATTTTATACAAATTGTTCAGAAACTCACAGGCTGAGTGAGTGAGCTTCAGAAGAGAAAACCGTCTGGAAGAGAAAACTGTCTGGAGTTACGTTAAACTGAAATACATTGTGGTTCCTGATGTTACTGGCAATGTAAAACCTTTTAAAAAACACAGTATAGTTTTACTGGAGATTAATGATGTTCACTCTTCTTTAAATACACACACAGGCCAATTTTAGTTGTACTTCCACAGCAGAACATTTATCTGTCAACCAAGAGATACCACTACTCCTGGCACATGTCCCACCAAGAATCACCTATTTGTGAAACACTCACCACCTGCCTCAGCGATGAAAGACACCACTGGCTGCCCTTGGGAGGGCTTTGGTGAGACACTGTCATCACCTGCCTGGGACTTGCTGTCAGATGCACTTAGATCCTGCAGAAGCCCTGTTGGGGCCATGCAGGGATCATGAGCCTAGCAAGGAAGGGACCAGATGAGCACTCAGTTCCCAGCAGAGATTGCTTAGTAAGGCAGGGAGCAACAGGAGAATATCAGCATCCAAGTACAAAGTCAATGGGATCAATGCAGAAGAGCTGTGCAGCAGGCAGAGGCTGTAGCAAGAGTCTAAGTCACAAAAAACCCTCTCGCTGTCATTCTACTGCATTACTTCCCAAGGGAGATGCCAAGATTCACTGGTACACCTGAAAAAGGCCCTGCCAAGATGTGGATGTAACACCAAACGTAGTGCCAGAAAACTGCACCAAATCCTGCCAGACAGGGAGAAGCAAGTCAGGAGGCTGCAGTGCAGAGAAGTGGTAACACACCTCATCACTGAGCTCCTGGTTCACAAGAGGGACCCTCCCTGCCTAGCTCAATAGGCATATTTGGTGGTACCAGTTCTTTTAATCCTGCACAATTCCAGCTTCTCTCCATCTCTCATGAATCTTGGCTCAGGGAATGGGAGACCAGGATCACACCTGCCTTGATTTGTTGCAGAGGGATGCTGTTAGCCAAGCAATACTGCAGGAAGTTGTCTGCCAGAGGACTTGCCTGCTGTCCAGCCCCATCCTCAGACTCTAAGTCAAGCCTCCTGGGATCTGAAACACGGAGCAGGACTGTGAAGAGGAAAGGCAGAGTCTTCTGGACAGTGGATCTATCATTAACTCCACACTGTGGAGCTCTACAGACAACAGCGAAACATGACAACAGGGAAGGGGGACAGAAAGGGCATGTCCTGTCTGATGTCCTGTCCACATTTTCTCAGCTCTGCATTCACCAAGCTCACCTGCTGCCCCCTCTTCTGAATGTACCAACAGGTTGGGAATCACAACTACTGCCAGTGAATCACTGCACATCTAGAGAAAACAGGTCCTTGCAATGTCAGGTTTGGCCTTAAAATACAGAAGCCTCACCTCTCTGCTAAACAGCTTTTCCAGTGCTGGGAAGGCAGGCAAGGCAAAGGCAGGCAGAGAGGCTGGAATTGTAACTTACTGTAAAACAGATAAAGCGGACTGGAGTCTGGAGAATAGCACAATTGTATTTACACAAAAACATTAATGAGTTCTGTGGTCCTTTCTGTGCAGGGTGGACAGACAATACCACACCCTGGAAAGGAGCCCTGACCTCCAGTAATTGAGGATGCAGACAAAGAAATAGTTCATCCTGAGTATGCAAGACTATGACACAGAGCAAAAAAAAAAAGCCCAGTCAGAAGGCTGGTCCACAGCCCACAGAAAGTACTTACGAGATCCTGTGCTCATGAAACTCCCCCTCTTTTTCAAAGCAACAGAAAATCCAAGGTGCAGTTAATTCTTCCCCTGAAAGGAGTGTCTGTTTACAAAAGCCCACCACAGAAACAGCCAGTTTCACCCATCTGCCCCACCACACCATGGAGAAGGAACTGACCCGCTGGTGCCAGCTTGTCAAGAAGGTATAACCTTATCTCCAACCCAACAGGAAGTGCTGCAGGGCTTTCAGAACCCGCAGGGAAGCAGGAAGGTGTCTCATGTGGAACAACCTGGAGGCATCAGCTACCAACATCACATTCCTTACCCTCTCACCCAGGCCCGGGTGCTAAAGGAGACAAGGCACAGTACAAACTGAAGTAAAAGAGATTATTTCTTTGCTGTTACACATACCAGAGGGAAAACTCAGGGAGGATAAAACAGCTCAGTTCAACAAGGATCACCTGTGGCCTAAACAGATCCAGATCCCAAACTCTCTGGTATAAGAGGAAAGGGAAGCAACCTTATGATCTCCCTGAGCTGCCTGCCCAACAAGGCTCATATTCAAGTGCAAATCTTTACCCTTAAGAGTTGCACTTTCACTGGCTCCTCTACAACCAAGGGTCCGAGTTAAAACGCAGGACTCCCAGCCTCCAACACAGATTCTGCCTTCTACTCTGCCCTGCTGAGGTTCCTCTGAGATCCCAGTGTCCAGGGGGAACACACAGATACAACATCCCATTCCCTCAACACCAAAACAAGGAGGCTGATCACGAGCAAGCAATTTAAATCCAAATACAAAAGAAATACCTGGTATAATGCTCTGTTGGCAAAACTTGTTCAGAAAGCTCCTGGCAACACTCATCTGAACTGTAAGGTGAATTGGGCATTTAGGTATCTGAGCAACAATGAACAGACTGTGAGTAGCTGGTGGAGATCTCCTGATCCCCAGGACTGGCACTATCAGTCCAAGCCAAAGGAACAGTTTGCTCAATTAAGACTGTAGACAGCAAGAAGTCTGAGAACTCAGGTGCCTGCTTCAGCCACCCAAACCTGTGTGCCAAGACCCTCAGAGAAAATGCAGCTCCTCATCAAAAAGAAGTAATTTGCAAAGAAGAATCAAATGAGGAGGAAATGCACTGCAGCAGCACCTGCCATGTCCAGAACACTCCCTTCCAGTGGAAAAGACTGTCCACTGGCACAGAAAGTGCACCCACGCCTGCCCACTGCTCACGAGGAGCCCACAAGGGCAGGACGCACCCACACAAGCACAAACTGTTCCCAGGCACTGCACCACCACACCTTAGGTCTGACAGGTGAAAGCAAAGACTCTTCTACCACTAAAAATAAACACCACTGCATGTAAAGGTTGTGCAAGTCCCTTAGTCCTGATACTTCTACCTACACAGACTTTTAAAAGTTATCACAGCCATGATACCATTTAACCAGATGAGACACAGCAAGAGCAGCATAGGTGAAACACCTGTCCTGCCGGTGCCAGAACCCAAACATAAGGCTCCAAACCACCAGGTGTAGCTTATCTTAGAGAGGACTACCCATCCAAGGCCACCATTGGCCACTGGAGAATGCTTTTCTGTCAGACATTTCACAAATCCTTCACCAGGTCCCAAGCTCAGCAACTTACTCCATCTCTCAGCAGTGAACATAAATTTTATTGCAAACAAGCAGGGAGAAGAGTAGAGATGTCACAGCTCCAAGAGATGAAATCAGAGGAAAGCTGGCAGCCCTTTGGGTTAACAGTCCTTTTTTCAGGAACAGAAACAGCTCTTTCCACACAAATGCCATCAGCTGTTGAGTAAGCTGCTCTGTTTTCTCTGCAGTCTCAGGAAGGATCACACTGGAATGGGGATGGATGTTTACCCTGCGCCTCATGAGCCTCACAACAAAATCTGGACTTTGCTAACACCTCTCCACTCTCTCGAGTTGTCTGCTGACTTCTGGGTCTCAGCTCCCATTCAGATTATGCACAGATGGTTTTCTTTATGAAGAGATAAAACCCAAAGCTATTGATCAGCAAGCAGCAAATGTCAATCCCTCGCTGTACAAGCAAGGGAGAGGTTCCTTTACACCCCTGCTGAGCAGATTCCTCCAGCCTTGTTCCTCCCCAAGGCACTGCTGGGAGCTCCCCTGGCAGGTACACACACACTGCAGGTACAAAGCTGCCCTGGCAAGAGCTGAATAACTCCTTCTCTATCAGATTTCTCCCAACTCCCACAGCCATCCAGACTGATGCAGCCGGCTGAAGCCATTAATAAGATGACAAGCATTCTGGACAAGCCTGCAGTTCATAAACACTGCAGAGGCTGAAGCCTCCAAGGAAGTCTTCCTCTAGGTTCCCCAGTCTGAACAGCACCAGGGCAATGCAGCATTGCACAGCAATTCTCCTTACAGGAAGACTATCCACGGGAGCCATTTGCAGGACAAATGAGTGCCAAGGATGTTACCAGAAATGTGGTGGGAAAAGGGCACAGGTACGAAGTGGTAAGAAAGCACCTTCCATGAGTTGTGATTCTCTGAAGAAAGAAGCTTTAGAGATCTTTAGGAAGCTTTAGGTTTTCTGGAGAGCTAAGCAACTCGGACTATGCCCAGGACATCTGGACAACGCTGAGCCAGACAGGAAGTGAAAACATTTCACAGATGCTTTAATTTACATAGATATTTGCAGTGCATAACTGACAAGGTGTGTAAGCGTCATCACTTCTATTTTCCAGAGAGGAAAACGACACCGCAGAACTCTGCAGCTACACTAAGTGGCAGAGCAAGAAATAGAGCCTTCATCTCCCACCTTCTGGGGCTGAAAATCACCCTCTGAATCACACAGCCTGCCTGATGCTGTGGGGCCAGCAGCAGCATGAAGCCCTGCCCCAAAGGAGCTCTGGGAGGAGCAGGTCCTTGCATGCTGCGCTGGGGAATGCTGCAAACACCCCCTAAATGAACCACCCCATAGACTGCTTTCACTGCAATAGGATCACAGACATCATTAGAGGCAACACTCAGCTCAGATGCAGAACACTAACACCACAATAACACTCAAGATCACAGGAACCTGGTCCTGAATGACGGTTCTTGAAGTCTGGTTATTTCAATAAAAGATAAAACCATAATTATTATTGAAGCCAAAGAAGGAGCACCTCTTGAACATGTCCCTACTCCCCTGCCTGCTTCACAGCCCACTCCCGACTCTGAACAAGATCACTCGAGGCTTTTGTGCAGCCTCCCAGCCCACATACAGGTAGGAAGAGCTGAAGAACTCACCCCGCAGCAGAACTCTTCCAAAAAAATCACTATATTCCCACACAGTAAGTGCCTGGGGGAGGCAAAGTCCCAGCGCAAGCTCTTCAAATCTGTCTCTATTCACTCCTTGGAGCACCATCACTACAATTCCCACCTAAATGCCTCAATGGCTACTTGGGAAGGATTCCTCTATCAAACCTCTTCAATAAGGGTGCTAACTGCGCAAACACTCGGTAGTTTACTCCTCTTAAGCGCTACCCACCTGAAATCCAAGGATGTTCCCAACATCTAATTGAAGCCTGGCACACATCTGAGATACTACAGTCCAACTGAGTGGGTCTCTTGGCCAGATCCTAAAGGGTTGTTAGCAAGTGCTCGTTTTCTTTCCGGTTCTTTTTCCCGTATTTCTTTCACACTTAAGCCCTAAAGGGCTCGGCTGCCCATTTTAAACCTGATCACTATCTCTTCCCTTTCACCCAAGACATGACTTTTCATCAGTCCCCCACAAATAAATACCTGCAGTCTCCTAAAGATGGAACCGTGAGCTCACCCCCCACTTCCCCTTCCAGCCTACTAACACACTGCTGAAAAATTAAGTGCTGGAATCACAAAACAGACATTGTATTTTGGCTGCAAGTTAAATAACTGCCTGCAGAACTGCATATACACCTTTTAACACCTGTCCCCAAACACCCCACACCACGGCAGGACAAGCAGCTTCACAACCAACCAATGCCACAGGGAATTACAGAACAACACAGGGCTACTAAAGCACCCTCCACTTCACTTCAGTTATAGTCCAAATGCTCACAGATAAAAAAAAAAACAAAACAGATCAGGATTTAACAGCTATACAGATCAGTATCTGAACAGCTTTGCTCTGAAATAAACAGCCCATAAGCTCCAACTGCTCTGTTACTTTTGCACAAGAAGTACATGTGCATGCAGGGAACATCCTGAATTCTAGTACAAGTTACTAACAGAACACGAGCCCAAGCTAAGTTTCAGTAAGGCTGAATATAATGCAATGTCCTGCTTTGGCCCCATTTTATCTTTGTTTTATCCTTCCTTGGAGAAGGAAAAAATCTTTAACCAACCCAGATGTGTGCAAAACCCACCCTCAGAGAGTGTTTTCCCTTTGGTAACGAAGTCACTTACTTTCAGAAGTTAGAAAAATCTCCTCTGTGATGGAAAGAGCTGCAGCTCCCCAGCCTTTGCCTGTTCTCTGTGTTCTCACCTCATTGTCGGATACCTGACAGAACCTCCCTTGTACTTCTTCTGCTCCAAATAAGAAATTAGTGATAAGGAGCTGTGAAACTATCGACCTATTAGGAGAATGAGTCAGTGGCACACGAAAAACAAAACCCACTTAACAAGGCAGGATCAGCTTAAGAGCAAGGTCTGATACTGAGACAACAGCTCAGTGCCAAGTTGCAGAATAAATGAGGAATGTAGTAAAAAGAAACAGGGAACCAGAGAGGTCCAGCCCTTGGAATAAATTCTCTCCCTCTCCTAGAGTTACTATCCTGTTTCACTAAGTTTCTCCTGCTCATACTGTTTCTATTCCTCCAACACGAAAATACACAATTTTAAGTGGAAATGCCACTAGACCAAAATCTCTCTGTAGACTACCACCATAAATGTAAAAAAGAAAAAAAAACCCACAAAATATTTACTATTGTTTTCAGCAGCACTTAAACCTAGCCCGGCTTGCCATTAAATACTTTCAATTACTTAGGTAAGCAGAAAGGCCTTGAGCAAGAAGCACTCTTGAACAGGTAGGTATTTCTGTAGAGGATCATCCCACAGGCTGCCCTGCACAGCTCAGGGTCCCTGTTTTCCTCCGCCACACCTGAGGTGTGACCCCAGCAGAGGAGGTCACACAGGGGCACTGAGGGCTGCCTGTGCTGTACCATCCCTCAGGTACCACGGGCAGCTGGTCACACAGACACAGCCTCGAAAATGCCACCACCACCTTCAGGAGGTTGTTCAAATAAATTAACCTTTGAAGTCAGGCTTTACACAAAGCTTTATTAAAAGGTTTTGTTGAGGTGTCGCTATAAAAGTGAAATAACTTTAATACAAAATATTTAGGAATATGACTCACTTATTGAAACAAAAATACTTTTAAAGCCTGCGTGTCCCTTCCAGCATCTTTATGGACTATTTATTCACTTTTCCAGTTTCAGCCAGCTGGCTGAGCTGCCCTTTTAAGCTCTCATGCACACAGAGAAAAAAGAAAAAGAAGCTGAGAATGCATGCAAAAAATGCCCTGTAAGACCAAAGAAAAATTCTCCGAATTTAGAAAAAACAAGGCACTATATAATGACAAATTTGGAAACCCATACCAAACACGTGGTTCAATTTCTTTTTTTCTTTTTAAAGAAAGTTATCTGCCAAACCATGTAAAAATTTGTTTTCTTAGCGAAGACTGCTGAAAGCATCCTCAAATGTGTGATACCTAGTTTACTCAAACATGCAGAAAAGCATACCAGACTAATGAACAAAGGAAAAGGAATCAACTTGTACTCAAAAGCACTCAACAAATTAAGCACAAAATCAAAATACATCTAACAGCAGATGTACTCACATTGGCTTGCAAAAACAACAAAGCAGCAACTCCAAACAAATCTGCAATTTTTTTGAGTATGATTTTTATCTGAACTTTTAAATTTTAAGAAAAACATTATGGGAGAGCTGTTGTTCAGTGTAATCCCAAAACATTCTGCTAACTAGGAAAAACGTCTTAAGCCAGAGACTCAAAAGAAACCATGATGAGCCCACAAAGATCTCATGGCCACAGATGAGCTCCTGATAAAACCTAGGCCCATCTACAATGCTTAAGTGAGAGTGAAAAATGCATGTAACTATTTCATATTTTCAGTCAGAAATCAGCCTGAAAACATCACTTTCCATCCTCTCTTTAAATTCCACTTTCAGAATATGGCCTTAGCCTCCCTACCTCTTCCAAGTGACTTTACTCCCCAGTCCCTGGCTCAGAGCACTGGTTTTTTGGAACACTGGGGTGTTCCCAGAGACCATTGAACGTAGAAAAGACAAGTACAAAAGTAATGTCCTGGCCCGTTTATATCTGAGCAACCTACTCATCAGGAGTTGATTCTCTAAACTTGGGCTCTCCCAGACAAGGACCAGCTATTTATCCATCATGGAAGAGCCCATTCCAGTGGAGGGCTCAAGTGAATCTGTAAAACAAGGCTTAACAAAACCAAAACTTTCACTATAAACCTGGATTCAGTGCTAGAAGGGATGGGATGCCTTCCACCCCAGGAGATAAGGCAGACACCGCAATGTGCTTACACTCTGTACCTGTTCCTAGAAAGAAACAAAACTACTAAATTCCTAAACGTTTATGTTTATTGTACCTTATCACCACAAACACCAGTAACATCAGTATATGAACATCTATCTGATGAGTACTCACTGTGCATCTCGCCCTTTGCACGCCCAGAAGACAGAAACGAAACAAAACAACTTTCCTAACAAACCCCACAATTCCCAGCTCGTTCAAACCCCTTACGGCAGCTTACACTTTGGAGATCATGGGGGGGTTTTGTAAAGAAAAACCCCTCCAAATTCACAAACAACACCACTAAAACCACCCCCCAGAGAAGATGCTCAGCACGTGTCCCAAGACCCGCATTAGGGTTTCGCCAGCTTGTAGCACAGCTGCTCCCACANNNACACACACACACACACACGGCGCGAAAAAAATATCTTTGTGTCACACTCCAGACGACGAAAAAAAACAACCTGCCTTTGCGGCGGGGAGCCCCCCACCCCGGCTACACCCGCCGGGGAGCGCAGCGGGGCGGGGGCGGCTCGGCCCGGGGGGCCGGAGCCCGGACAAGGGGCCCCGAGCCCGGGCGGCTCCGCCAGCGCCACCGGGGATGGGCCCGGCCAGGCCCCACCGCGGCCCCGTCCCCGCAGGGAGAAGGGGGGCGGTTCGCACAATAAACACCGGAGGTTACAGCACAGCGAAACAGGGGCGAGTCTCCCCCCAACCCGCCCGGGGGACCCGCCCGAGCCGGGAGGCCGCGGGGTGCCGCAGCCGCTGGCTCCGGCTCCATTTTAGCGCTGCCTCGTCCCACCTTCCCTCTCCCTCCCCTTCCTCCTCCCCCCCGGCCCCACTCACCGCCCCGAATATCCGCGGCCGCCGCCGCCGCCGGCCCCCGATACCCACCTGTGGTGGTGGCGGGGTGCCGGGGGTGCCTGCGGAGCCGGGTGCGGAGGGGCGATGGGCGCGGGGCGCGGCGGATGGCGGCGGATTGCGCGGGGCGGCGGCGGCGGCTGCGGCCGATCCGGGCACTCGCTGCCTCCTCCTCCTCCCCCTCCTCCCGTGCCGGCCCGGCCCCGCCGCGCAGCGCCACCTGCAGGGCGCCGCCGGCAGCGCGGGGGCGGCGCTGAGGGGGAGCTCCCTCGGGGGGACAAGGAGCTGCTGGAGAGGGTCCTGCGGAGGCCACAGGGAGGATTTGGGGGCTGGAGAATCTCTCAGATGAGGAGACACTGCGGGAGCTGCGCTGAGTTAGTCTGGACAAGGGAAAGCGGAGAGGGGATCTCAGCGATCCATGTAAATATCTCCCTGGCGTGCCCAAGGATGGTGCCAGACTCTCTTCAGTGGTGCCTGGTGACAAGATGAGGAGCAATGGCCATAAACTGAAAGACAAAGAGTTTGCCCTCAACATGAGGAAGAACTTCTTTACGTTGAGGGTGGCAGAGCTCTGGGACAGGTGCCCAGGAAGGGCGTGGAGTCTCTCACTCTAGAGACATTCCAAACCCACTTGGGCGCATCCCTGCGTCACCTGCTCCAGGTGACTCTGCATCGATCTCCAGAGGTCCCCTCCAAACTCAATTAATCTGTGATCCTGTGAGCTCCTCTCAGAGGCACACGGAGCTGCTGGAGTGGGTCCAGGGGGAGGGCAACAAGGATAATTGGGGGACAGGAGCATCTCTCTTATGAGCCAAGGGTCATCACTGCAGGGTTCATTGCTACAACCACCCCAGCTTGAACCCCTGTGCCAGGGATGGTGTCTCTGAGGGGGTACTGGAAGTTTTTCCCTCACATTTGTGTGACCCCAGAGCCACAGGACAATGACAAGGGCATGAGGTGATGACAGACCCATGAGGATTCTTGTCCAGCCTGAGAGGGACCAGAAAACACCACTGAAAGCTGCCTGCTGTCCCCCCGTGGTTTCATGGGCATCAGGTTCAAAGGCAACCTGGAGGAGCTGCCCCTTGGAAGGACTTCAGTCCAGAAATATCTTTTAATTTGTTCTGTCTTTAAGGATGATGGAAATGAATGCAGTAGAGCAAGGCAGTCACTCCTCTTCCAAAACACTCTACAGAGTCATAAAATACCAATAGCCTCAGTAGAAAACACAGTCAGTCCCTGCTCCAGAAACAAAGAGCTTCAGGTCAACACAACCTGAGCAGAGCACTGGCAAGAAATTGGCACTAAAGACAGTGCTGTTATGGTTACTGCAAATTGCAGTTCCTCTGCCCAGTGGATCTTTTATAGTTTTGGAGATGTGGTCTCCTTGCACCCAAGGACAGAGCGGCCTCTCTTTAATTCTCCTTCCCTGTTCTGTAAGACACACAGGTGTCTGTCAGTGTGACATTTGGTGACAGAAGGCCAGACTGCAGGTACACACTTGCATTTATTTCTTAGGGACTGTCCAGCAGTTCAGAAAAATTGTGCGCACACACACACATATATATATTGATTCATATATATGGGACAAGCACCTGGGAAATTGCTGGTCTCATGCAAATGCACTCTTTAACTTATTCATGGGTCACCAGTCATATGCTGTCACCCCACAGGCGCTTGCCCATGAAGGGAAGGTGGCTTTAGAGGAATTTTGCAGCACATTTCCCCAGTGTAGGCAATGCCTCAGGAGGAACAGCTCCCACCTCTCTCCACATTACAGGAACAGTGTAAGGCCAGGCAGCCGGATCAGTGCTCATGAGAGATGTGTCTGATCTCAAACAGTCATCAAGAGTAATGCAGAGGGAAAAAATGCATGAACAGCTTTCTGGACCATATGGGATGTTCCTACTGTTGATCTCTACTGCTATTGAAGTTGCCAGGCACTGAGCTACCAAGAGATGTACCAGCACTGCTGAAAACCATCCTCTGGTTGTCAGATGTCCTTCCCTGCATATCAAAGTGTTACACCACTCCTGCCCCTTTGGTGTCTCATCTCATCTTTCTAGCAGTGTTTTGCCTGTCCAGAGACAGAAGGTCAATGCCCTCCACTTCTCTCCCTACAGGAACCCACCCTCTGTCCTGACATTCCCAAACTCCTGCTCTCCCCAGCTCACTGGCAGCTGGGGCATTAGTCTGGTCTTTCTTTCTCCATTGGTCAGACAAGTACACACGCATACAAACAGCTCTTCTGACCTGCCTCCTGCCCATGCAAACCTCACCGTCCTCCACGGGAACAGCTACAGGTGCAGAGTCACAGGAAGCCACCCAAAGGCATTAACATTTCCCTTTGGGAGATCAGGAATGTGGGATCCCCTCACTTTCAGTGAGTCATGCAGACACCTACAAGCCCTGCCATCAGCAGGTGACTCACACAGGTTTGTCCAGGTCAGCACTATCCACACCTGCTGCTGTAATAAGCAGTTCTCCGAAGGTCTCCTGTGCATCTCCAAGGCAACGATGCAAGGCCAAGGGAAAAGATGAAGCAATTAAAGAAAAAATTAATGCAAACTGTTGTGGCGATCAAAAGGCCAAAGGAAACAAATGAAAGACAACTGTACATTCATTACTAGGTGTGTACACTGCAGTGCCCACGAGCTCCTGGCTTTTCCACCTATGCCCAGCAGTGTGCCAGAGCCAGGTCTGGAATTCTGCAAGTCTGGTTCAGCACTTCATTGGGGCTGGATTTTCCACCCCCTCACTGTTCAAATCTGGTCACAATCTGGAGAGTCAGAGGCCATAGCTTGTCTCTACCACCACAGGGGAGAGTGTGGCTCCTCTACACCCACACAACTACATGTGGTCCATGGGGACACCCATGGATCAGACCTTGGCATAAGGGTGAGGAATTTCTTCTGGTGCTCTTTAAAAGACCTGCACCACCTCTCACCAGCCTGGGTATAAATCAAAACAAGTGTAAAGTGAGAGCTGGTAGGATTAGACCCACAATAGACTGTGAGGGAGGAGTGTCAACAATGAGAAGCAGTTTGGGCAGAGACTGGAGAATAGGTTTCGACTGGATGAAATTCAGTGCATAGCTCTACGCAGGATCTATTCTGGAAAAACAGCTCACCCACTCTGATTTTTCACCTGTTCCAGAGTCCTTACCAAATTATCCCCTGGACAAGACAGTCAAGCTCAGGAGTGTTCTGCTTCCTCCTCGCAGGACTAATTACAAGACAGAGCAGAAATCCTGCTGTGTGCTTCATCCTTCCACTAGTGAGAAATCTGCCAAACACAAAATACCCATTACAAAGGACTTACAGCCCTAGTGGAGGATATACATCTACAGAAATGCCTTCTGATATAAGGCCTCCTAGAAATAATAGAATTTCTATTATATTCTGCAGCTTCTACAAAAAATTTGCTTTGAATCCATCAATCCCTGCCTCTGCCTTGCACCAAGCAGGGTGATTTACAGGCTCAATGCTCCTGTGCCATTTTGCTATCGCTTTGTTCAGCTGTAACTGGCAGCCTGCACCACAGGACAGGCCCTTACTGCCCTCGCAGTCATTCACAAAACTCCACAACACACTTGGAAAAAGCAAAGTGATCCTTCTCTGTTCTCCATCCAGAGGCCATTTGGCAGCACAAAGTACACATTTACCTTAGGGGGTAAGGTCACAGTCCTTCCAGTTTTCCATCTGTGTCAGACAGCAGCCAACATCAGCTGCTGCAGGAGAAACCCTCGATGGTCAGTTGTGGAATAACCTGTCCACGGGAGAATTTGCTTTATAATTCCATGAGGTAGGAGCTGTTTATGCCCTGAAGCATGAAAATCATTTCAAATTCAGTTGTGTCTAAATCAAGAATGCCTCATGCCTGCACTGAATTCATTAGCTCATCTAAGACAGCTACGGGGAAATTCAAGCCTGCAACTAAGTGAGCAGGGCCTTAGGACCCAAAACTCAGTCAGCAAGAACATCAATAGAGTTGAGCTGTCATATTTGAGAGGTGGGAGAGAAGACATGAGTAGCTCTGGCAGCTCTCTGTAATCCCACGTATGAGGCTGTGTTATCCAAATATGAGGAAATGTTTTGAAAGCCAGACCTCAAGCAGAACAAAGGGACATTGGGTCTCAAATATAAAAGATTTCTCCCCCTTTTATTTAAGATCTAATATCAATAGAGATGCTTTTTTAAAAAGGAAGAGGTATTCTGATGAGAGAGGAAGCTGGAGTCTCTCACTTGTCTAAGCTGAAATAGCTTAGATATAGCCATATTTCATACTGAGAACAGGAAAATAGTATCAAAACACGGGAATCTTGGCCTTTATTCTGAACTGGATTACTTGTAATAATTGTTACTTACTGCTTCTTCTAGCTGCTGGATCAGGTAGAGGCTGTTGATTCCTTTGCAGCTCATGGGAGTTGCAGGCTCTGTATGAAAACAAGATGCCATGGAAGTGTTTGTTTGCCAGGCTATTGTTTGTCCTTTTAAAGGCTGCAGACCCACTCCATTCTTCATGAGAAAATGCTGGCTGCCTGAAGGACAAACCAAAATGGCTATTTAAGGCACTAAAAATGGAAATCATTTAAAACAGAGCTGATTAAAAGGAAGAAACTATTCTTCCAATGAAAAGTGAATTGCTTTCAGCTGGCATGAGCACTGAGCTTTGCTCACAACAAAAACCAAATACCAGTTGCCTGATAGTACAAGTATTTTGGAGGCACTTCATCGGCCATGACTTCAGTTTTTCCTTGTGCATAACTGCAAAAGAAGTCTACTGCTGCTGCTCATCCTGGCTTGATGATTTTTTCCTTTGGCTGGGCTGTTCAGAAGACAGCAAGGCTGTTCAGCTTAATAGCCCAGCCTTTCTTGCTACATCCACCTGGAAGCTCTCACACTACCTTGGTTGTTTAAATAGCAAGAGGTTCAAGAAAAAAAAAAAAGAAACATCACACACCTTTCTTACAATGTGACAGCTTGTGTTCTTCAAAAGACTCCAAAGACTGTTGGTGGCATGCTGAGTTTTCAGCACATTCAGAAAGGAGGGGAAAACAGGGAGATGGAGGTGCACGTACTGAAGTTTTGTCAGGCAAGGCTTGGGTGTCTTGTCAATACAACACTCACTTCCAAAAAACACAGAAAAACACTAATAGAAGTACCTGTTGGTTTTTTGGTTGTTTTTTTTTTTAGTTAGCACCTCTGTTTGCTCTATGAAAGCCCCCTTCTTCAAAGAGGTTGGGGAAAAAATCCAAGACAAGGGGATTCAGTTATTTAACATAGGGTCCTACAAGGTATACCTCAAAACACAAGGAATATTTCTAAGGAAGGCCAAACATTCCTGTGTTAGATCAACCTGACTCTTATGGCAATTCATAATATAAATATATCAAACTTCTTTCACTCTAAATCTGAAAATCAGCCCAGATTTAAACCACAAAATTATTATGCTTCCTACCTTGAAACTCTCATAATGACTGTAGTTGTGGTCAGGATGTGAGTTCAAGAACACATTTGGGTTCATGGTTCCAACCTTCCATCACAACAATCTGATTCCTCTCCTCCATGCGTGGCGAGACAGCTGCAGTTTCATAGTTCAAAAATATCTTGCTTCGCCCTGACAAAGGGAGCTATCAGCTGCTTCTGAATGCGCTGGAGCTGATGAGAATGGGTGGATTTTGGTAGAGCTTCAGCCCCTGCTGTAAACAAGCCAGCTCTCGCTGTCCCTGCCGAGCGTGGCTCTGATCAGTGATGGGATGATCACAGCCCAGCCAGCGTGTGAATCCCACACACGTGCAGAGACAGAAATGGTAACTGCAATTAACAGGCTGCAGGATGCACGTCCACAGCCCCCAAGCCAAAGCCCTTGTTTGGAACACCTCTGGAGCTGCAGCATTTCCTTTTTCTTGGGGAATTAATGAAATAACTCTCTAGTGAGTGTTTTTTTTCTCATTACTAGATTTGTCCCTTCCATCTCAGGAGATCACACGTGGTCCCTTTTGAGTTCAGCTCCTCCTTTAATTATCAACACAATTCTGAAATATTTCAGTGGGTGCTAACTACCTCTGCTCAGGAAAACACAGCATCAGCTCCAAAAGCTCCATCCACCTCCTGCCTCACTATCCCCATTCCTTTGGGGGGAATGTCTCGGGGACACGTGTCCCGGGGTGTAACTTCCCACGGGACTCTGGGTTGTGATGAGGGCACAGTGCGGAGGTCCCGAGACACGGGGGGGTCGCAGGTCCCGGGGCATCGCCGTCCCGGGGGCTGCTCGGGGTTGCCCTACCGGGGCTGCGATCCGGGGCGGCAGCGACATCCCGCCGCGTCCCCACTAGATGGAGCGACAAACCCAGCCTGGAGCCGCCGGCGGGCGAGCCCCGCTCTCCCCAGTGTCCCCAGTCCCGGCTGCTGCGTGCCCCGGGGGCCGGGGGGCTCGGAGGGTGGCCCCCGGCAGCGGCCAGCCCCGTTCCTGCATCTCCACCCTCTGTGTCGGGGGGACAGCCCATGGTCCCCGCGGTACGCTGGGCTCACAGCCCTCGCCGGTGCTCAAAGAGGCTGCCGAGGTGTCGAGTAGATGCTTTGCCACGTGGGAATGGGTTTGTCTTGGTGCTGTGGGCACCTTCACTTTGCTATTTAGAACCCAGGGAGTGCTAATGAAGCTGACTAGTGAGCAGCAGTCCCGGTGAGCACAGCCGGACTCACCCTCACAGCAAATCTCCCCGCAGCTTTGCTGAGCCCCTGGGGTCAAGGTTGTTTGCCTAACGTGGTGGGGATGTGGGTGTGCTACAGCCCACACCGGGCATGAGGAAACATGGGCAGCTCTGGCAACTGCTTGGGACCACCAGTGCTCAGGGACCGCCAGGAGGCTGCCTGCAGCCGAGTGCTCTCTTTGGAACAGACCAAAGTCAGATTGCATCATCACCACAGTTCTGTTGAATGTGCCGTTCTTTCCCCTCAGCTCATCTCCAAGGGATCTGTGGCTCATCTGCTTTGCCTTCAAAAGCCTGGGAAGAGCAGCACAGGCAAAGGCCATGACCACAGAAAAGGTTCAGCAAAGACAGATGGAAACTCAGTGGCTGGCAGACCCTGTCCTGTCCAAATAGACACAGGGGCCAAGTGCCACCAGGGTTTGCAGCAGCCTGGTGTATGCCAGCCTGGGGAGGGGGTAGGTGGCCCTGCTGATGCCACACTCCAGGAGGTCAAACTCACCTGTCCTGCAGCCTGGACCAGGGCTGATTCTAGACATAAAAGCCAGAGGATGTGGGACAAGGATGCAATGAGGATGACTTCAGCAGGAGCCTCTCCTGTGCTGCAGGAGGTGCAGAGGCCTTGGGTCTCTTCAGATCCCTCCACGAGCCTCACACCATTCCTGCCCAGCCCTGTGGGTGGGCTTGGGGTGCGGGGGCTGGCAGGAAGGAGCTCCTGCCCTTGCTGGGGATGTGCATCTCACTTCACCATAGAGGAGAGCCAGGCGGTGCCAGGGCTGGCAGGCGCTGTGGTGGGAGCACAGCCAGGGGGTTATTAATAACCTGCTGAGTCAGGGGGGGCTCTTGGGTTTCAGGATCACAAGACAGGCGCCGAGCAGCTCAGATGGATCTCCCTCATTCCTGCTTTTTACATTGACAGGGACAACTGCTAAGATGGCCTCATTCTATCTGCAGGACAGCTCAGCCCCATCCTGACAGTCACTGCACCCAGCAGCGATGCAAGGTGAGGACTGGAGCTGCAATGACCCCAAAAATACAGGTGCTGTCCTAAAGGAATTAAACAAGAAGCGCAGGGGCAGAGACACACAGGACTGATCAGCTATGTCAGGACGTAGCAGCCATAACAGCTCCGTTCCTCATCAGTGTAATCAGATCACATCATGGAGAGAAAAATGAGTACCACAGGCCTCCCGTCCTGTTTCCCTGCAGGCTCCTCTCTGCAACCCCCAAAAAGGCTGTGACTGAGGCTGGCATCCTGCTCCTACCCAATGCGATGGAGCCAAGGACCTCGTAAGATGCAAAGAGATTTTGGAGGATCTTGCAGACACGCACATTGCAGTGTCTAATTTCAAGAGTTTTGCAGGAGATGAAAAGCCTCAGGGGATAGGGGAGCTGTAGCAAGCTTGGGATGGGATCAGACCTCCCAGAAAGCACATTGTCCCAGCCTGGCTGCCACAGGATCACCTGTGTTTCTGTTAAAGCTCTTGGCTGAGGTCTGCTCTGGGGTGATTCCTTATGCATCGCTATGGAAAACTAGTCGGTGATGTGGAACAGATTAACTTTCAGATGCAGCAGCCCATTGTAGCAGTGTGCATTTCAGCTGAACCGTTTATCTCACAAACACAGTCCAAGAGCAGATGGAGTGGCAAAGAACCATGCCCAGGTCTGAGCCTGGCCCTCAGGGGTGCTGTCAGAGCAGGGGGTGCAGGGACCCCTGGCACACACATGAGTTCCCATCACTCGCTGCTCTGTGTGCTGGGATCTGGGCACTCTCAGAGCTCCTCAGGGCCACACAACTCACTGGTGTGAGGCTTTGCCTAGCCTTGCTCCCCTTTCACCATCTTACTCCCCCCGGGTGTGCTGGAACACAGCTGCCTATCAGGAAGGAGAGCACTCTGGCTCCTGCTGGCAGAGTGCTTCAGCCTGGCAACATCTCCAACAGCTATTTTTTCACCCAGGTCAGGACCAAAATAAGCCTGTCTCACCCATCCCCAGCAGCTGTTACAGACATCACCCCGGCCACGCTGGTGTTCCCCGGCCCCTCTCCTGTCACAGTGCTCAAATCCTGGTGCCTGCAATTGCTGTTGCTGTAGCTGCCACTTGCAGTGGCTGAAATAAGGGAAGTGCTGAAGCTATGCTTGACTCCTGTGTCCCCAGAGAGGTCTCATTTCATTGTCTCAGGCTGTGTGAGCCGCTGAGCCCCGTTCATTTCAATTAGCCCGATAGCTCTCCAATCCTATTTACCTTTATGAATGTGTGAGCATCTCGCTGCTTCCCACAGCAGTCAGATTAAAGGGTGAGCGAGGAATCACACACTGCATCCCTTGCAGGGCAGACCCACAGCAGTGTATTTCCTGCAGTGAGTAAACTGAGACACAGATAAAACCATATCCAAGGGACACAGCAAACCCCATTGAGCTGGAAGCAGCCTGCAGTGGTAACCCCCAGATTAGCCAGAAACCCAGTCTATACCTTTTAGTTTTAAATAAATATTTTACATGTTAGGTGATGCATCTTTTGACAGATAAAAGATAGAAGAGCCTGGAAAGGCTGTGGTCCCTCAAGTCTCCTTTTGACTAAGTGCACCATCCAAGCAGGACCTGTCCTTAAGCCCATGTTCCTCACTTGGATTTTAACAATCATTAACCATCTCAACACATTCCAGCACTTAAATAAGCTCCTTGAGGGGGAGAGATAAGGTATCAGCTTTCCGGTTCATCTTGCCAGCCTGTCTGCAGCAGATAAGCATGTTGGGCAGCAGGAAAAAGGTTATCTAGAAAGGAAGCTGAGCAACGGTTGCTGTTATTGCAGGAGGCTTTGAAAAAAAAAATCACCCCACCGGGGATCCCACAACCCATACAAGCCCTTCCCGGCGGAACGTGATTGATGGTTGGAGTCCAGCTGTGCCTTCCTCCCGGGGTGGGAGGCATCTTCCCGTCGGAGAGGGCAGAGCTGCCGAGGTCATGCTCTCTCAGGGAAGGTCACATGAGAGACAGGTGCCCAAAAACCTGTTGCTTTCCCTCTCCTGCCTTGCCCCTGCTCTGAGGAATAGCAGCAGGAGGGGTTTGGATCAGCGTCCTTGCTACCCCTTCAGCACATCTTGAATGTTTCTGGGCTGAGGAGTTTGCAAGAGGAAGCTTTTCTGCCCAAAACTGAGGAACTGCTATTCTGGGTTGCCCATAGGGCCCCTAGAAACCAGTACTGATCTCCCACTGATCACTGCAGAAGCAGAAAGGAGCTTCTGAGAATTCTCAGTGTTTCTTAACCCAAGTATCACCTTGCTTTTAGTGATGGGAGAAGAGAAACAAGCCATGTTGAGAACGGAGGTTAATTTACCCCTAGTGAAAGATGTGCCTTTCCTTTGGACGACTGCTTGTTCGTTCATCTTCCTGCCCCTACTATGTTTGCTTTTTTGCAGTTGCACAAATGATGCATATCAGCTGGAGGGGGGGGAGCAAGGGAAAAAAAAAATAAAATAAAAAGCAGCCATTTCCACTTAATTCCCAGACCTCCTTTCTGCCTTCTTCTTATCACCCAAGGACAAAAGACCCCTGATCACAGACATGCTGGTTCAGGAAATGGCCTGAATTGGGGGCTGCAGAACAATTACTGGAGCAAATCCTGCCAGGAAGTGCTCTGAACCCACTCAGCCACCTTCTCTACCCTCTGGCCCTTCCACCTCCCTCCTGCCTCCCCTTCCAAGGCATCCTCATGGCACACTCCCCATACTCCTGTGTTTTGCTGATTCCCATTAATCTGTGTTTTATATAACCCCTCATGCTGGACTCAAAAGCGACGCATTACTGTGCTATTAATACACAACTCAAGGTTTAGGATTTAAAGCAAATAAACCCCCCCACAGCCAGGAGAAGCAATCCACAACAAACTCCAAGGTGCAAATCCCAATGGAGAGAGGGCACCAGCTCTGGACCCACACCCAGATACCAGAAGCTGATTCCTTAATCAGCACTGCATTAGGTATGTTTAACTATTGCAATCTCCTTGGCTGGAAGCAAACATCACCGAATGCCCTGAGCACTTTGGGCTCTCTCTGGGCAAGTGTTTCATGAACATCCATCATTTTAGCTTTCAGCTTCTGTTCCCATTGCTTTTCATTTAATTAATTTCTGCGGGTCTGGCTTATCAGCACTGATGGTCTTGCACAAAACTGCTGGTCCTAGGAGAAGAGAGGAAGTCAGAGAGAGTCCCAAGGGCGTGGGGATATTGGAGGGATGGGGACTCAGGGCAGTTTCTGGGGAATGGCAACCAGCTGCACCTGTTTGAAATTTGTTTAAAAAACTGGGATGGATCCCCGTGCAAAGCCCAAGTCCCATTCTCCAGAGAAGCTCAGAGGAACCACAGGGTAAAGGGAAGAGCACTGGCATTTCCAATGGCCCTGAGCCCACGGGCTGGCTAGCAGCATCTGCTGCAGGGCTCCTGCACATGATCCCACTCACCCAGAGCTCTGGAGCCTCCTGGGAGCTTCAGCCAATTTGTTCCAACACTGCAATTAGCACTTCAACGTGGCCAGACTGTGAACAAAGGCTGTAATACCACCCAGCCTGCTAAGAACCAGGTATTTTCTAGGGAAAGCTCTTCTTTGGCGGGGTTGGGCCTCCCCCCAGGCCATTCAGCATCTCCTCTCTGCAGCAGGGTTCCGGCACGGATCAGCCTCGCTCAGGCTGTGTGAGGTTAATGGATTTCAAGCGACTCCTGTGATTAACTTTTCCTAAATCTCCAATTCTTTCGTGCCTTCTATTTTTATAAAAAGAAAAGGGAGGGAGGCGGTATTTACAAGGGATTTCACTCAAATAATGAAATAAATGTGATCAGCCGAGGGACCTTTAATCCGCTTTGACTCCTGTGTCCTGGGGAACGAACGAGCACGGAGATCTTTGCTGCTCCGACTCCCAGCAAAGCACGGAATGAGACAACCCCATCCCTGCCTGTCTGAGGGGCAGAGCCTCAGCATCACCCCTACATCAAGCACTGAATGCAGACATAGGCACATCAGCCAGGCACTTGGGTCAACACCAGAGAAAAACACACCTGCTCCCACCCTGCAGCCTACATGTCCATGTCTCTGCCTGAAGTCCAGTGTGCTGAGGCCAGAACTGGCCCCATCTCTAGTTCAGGGGACCAAAACCACATAAAAGGCATCCTCTGTGCTCATGTATCTTTCATATTGCAGTACCCTCTGGAATATATGTGTGTGAAGAGGAGACACCATCCCGTTTCCTTAGGCTCTGCTCAACATATTAAACTTTTAGCCTGGAAATTACATGGTTAATTATCACTTTAATTAAAAATCTTAACTGAAAACCACGCAGGTGATTTCCCCCTAGTCCCCCAAAAGTGAGTTTGTGGCTGCCAGGGACATCCTGTGTGGCTTGGTGCTGCAGGGAGCAGTGTCAGGGCTGTGACAAGGGCTGGGGCTGCTGCACTGAGATAAACCCATGGGTCCCTTCACCCCCCTCAGAAACATCCTGACTGAATAAAAGGAGTGTGTTTGCCCAAGAAAACCCAGCCTGGGGTGAACTAGAATCACACCTGTACTACTGCTGGGAGACCTTGTGTGAGAGTCTTTTTAATTCTCCCCTCAATCCTCAAATCTGCCAACCCACCCTCCACCATCTCCTGCAGGGCCCTTCCCTTCAGCTGCCTCATCCTGGGAAGGACACGGACGAGTCACCCCTTCCTGGGGGACAGAGAGGACAGAGAGGACCCCACCATGGCAGGGAGGGCAGCACAGCCCTGATGTGGGAAAGGATTTGTCCTGCCTTCATTTCAGCACAGGCCCAGCCACAAATCTACAAAACAGCTTGTCAGGAAAAAAACACAAGGTTGAGGAGAGGAGAACTAAACACCCCAGGCGTGATTGCCACATATGCCCAAAGATATAATCCAGATTTGCTACTTGCCCTGGCCCTGGCACTCTTTTTTTTTTTTTTTAATTTAATAAATTAAAATCTCTTCTTGCTGCTGAGCATAATCAGCATTAGGGTGAGGGGAGGAGGGGCCTTTCACTGTCCCCTGCAGGATCACACACGAAATCATCATTACAGCAACCTGGGACTCTCCCAGTGGCACCATGGATTGCTGATGGCAGCAGTCCCCAGCCCACACAATGTATTTGCCTCCTCCTGGCTATTTTCTTAATTAAGGAGTTAGATGAACTGAAAGGCAGAAGATGCCATGGTCAGGACTTCTTCATTCTTTCTGGTTGGACAGGTCTCAGCTTGGAAGGATCACTACTCCTCCCGAGCCTCACAGGCTGAGCCCTGTGTGGCTGAATTTGGGGATCTGAAGGTTCAGGTAAAACACTCACACTCCTGAAGGACAATCCTGAAGGAGCTCAAACCGTTTGGCCTTTTGCCTCCCCACATTGCCATGGTGAGCATCTGCACAGAGCAGCCCCAGTGTCCTTCTCCAGCTCACAGGGATAGGGGACACAGCACCCACCATCCCTTGCTGTTGCTATAGAGACAGAAGCTGCTTTTCTCCACAGCTATGCTGGTTGTTTCTGAGCAGCACCTTCAGTGTGGCAGGGAGAGAAGGATCAGGAATGTCTTGGCTTGCTGGCAGGGCAGCCATGGCTAAGGCAAAGGCTCTGCCAGGCCTCTCCTGGTGCCTCTGTGCCCGAATTCACACTCACCTTGTGAGGGGTCTCCCAAAACCTTCCCTTCCTTTGCTCTGGGCACTGAAGTACTGTGGGAGAGAAGGGGCACAGCAGGGCTGAGGAGGAAGACTCCCTGGAGAAACACTATGTGAGAGAAAGCCTCATCCTGTGAATCCCAACTTACCCCTGGGAATCATCCCAGCTCACCTCCCCCCTGCTCTCCTGCCTTGCTTTGCAACCATGTGCTGGGATAAGACCAGCTCAGCTGATCTAACCCACTGTGGCAGCTTCTCCAGGCCATGCTCTCCTGATTACACCACCAAAGATCAGGAGCAACTCCTACAAAGCCATTCTGCCACCCTGGATATGCCAAGAGAAGACAACACAAGTGCAAGGAAACCTTGACCTGCTGCCACGGCTGTAGAATCATCTGATCTATTTGCAAAGGTTCAGTAAATTCCAGAGCTACAAAGTGAGAGTTTCCCACAAAGCCATGGGAGAAAAGGCATCTCCTGCTCCCTGCCCCTTCAGGAACCTGTCATCTCCAGCTACACTTTGGTGCATCACCCACAATCAGAGCTCGGAACGTGCTGCCATCCTTGCAGGGGATGAGGACAAACTCTGCCACATGTAATAATGCCTGGAAGGAAGAAAAAGCACCACAGCTCACTTCTTCACAGATATCTTTGCAGGAGAAGGAGGCTGGCAAAGGAAAACCCTGATGGGAGGGTAGCACATCCCTGCTCCCACACGCAGCAGCAGGAGGGAAGCAGGACAGCACCCGCCCCCCCCCGCTGCTCTGCCTGCTGCTGCACCAGCCTCCAGGGACAACCCTGAGCTCTCCCCTTTCCTCAACACGCTCAGTGACAGCCCTTCCCAGGGGACAGCTCATCTGTGAGCTCCGTGGGAGGCTCGTGTTCGAAGGACATGGATGCCCTCCTTACCACGCTCCTGCTCCAGCCTCGGAGCCGGCAGCGCGGGAAGCCAGCAGCTCCCAGGGCTCTGCGCTGACATCCCAGCTGGAGACACATGCCAGGGATAGATTTTCTGTTTAGCTTCTTTTCATATTAATCATCAAAGAGCAACAAATGTCAGCAGCTTGCAACAGTCATTAGCCGAATGTCTTCTTCGCACCAGCTCCTGTAAGAAGAGGCTTCCCAACGTGCAGGAAGAGATGACAGGGACAGGCCCAGCTGAACCCTCCCTGGCCTTGCAAGCCAGGTGTATTTCACTCATTTGGGATCCACAGGAGGACAGGGGTGACAGGATCCCTCCATTCTGCAGGATTTGTCCACTCAGGGAAAGTGCTATGTCTGATAATATCCATCACCTGCCAAACATCAAACTGGCTTCTAGAGACAGCTAAACCACAGAGAACTGGCACATTCTGTCCAAAATATGGGATTTTCTTATGGCAGTTATGAGGGGGGGAATCCATTTCAGAGACAGCACATTGAGCATGGCCATCACCTGGATAAGGATCTACCAGGCTTCAAGGAGGCCACTTGTCAATAATGGGAAGAAACTGCACCATGTCAGGGCATCGTGTGTCCATTACCAGATCAAAAACTCCTCACGTACCTCACAGAACGGATTTCCCTTCAGTGTCCTGAGCACCCATCTATGCCCACCCCACCCAAAGCAAAAGTTTGCATCCCCTTGGGCAGCAAGACCGCAGGACCTGCTCCATGCTGAATGTATATGTCAAAGCCAAACTGGGCTCCTTTTCTCCCCTCCCTCATGATAAGAACCAAACAGGGCAGGATTTTTATGATTATTTATTATCTGTAAAGCACCAGCAGTGTCCTGATTCTGTACAAGACACAAATGCTGGGCTTACAAAAAGAAAAAAAAGCACTATGGCCAAAATAATTTATCCTCTAAAAAGTTCACGAATGTGTTCTCAGGAAGCTCTCAGGCACTGCCCATCCTGAGAACATATCAAGGTGCCAATGTGAACCACCTAAAGAAGGCAGACGTGGAGCTCATTTCTCTCACCTGTAAAGCTTAATTAGGCTGCTGTCCAAACACAGCTTGAGAATACGGCCAAAACACAGATATGGCCTTTGATTGCTAAAACCCAATCCATTACAAGAAACTTTTTTTTTTTTTAAAGGTGGGGAAGCGACATTAAAAAACACCACTACTCATGGAAGTTGCAACTGCTTCCAACAAACAACACGTAGAAAATACTGGGAAGGGGGACTCTCAAGGTATCTTCTAGTTTCCAAGTCCTCCACGTTCACCAGATGGATATCAACATCTGACACGTGTTGGAAGACATCCATATCAACTCCACCAGCCTGAACTGCAAGTAGCCGAAAACAAAGCCGGAGAGAACATCTGTGATGTGGTGCCGTCCGATCATGACGCGGGAGAAGCCCACGCAGAGGGCCCAGAGCACCAGCAGGATGCGGAGAGGGATGGCCAGCACCAGGTGGTTGAGGAAGAACTTGGAGAGCATGGCCACCCTGCTGGCGTGCCCGGCGGGAAAGGCGTAGGTGTCCATGGTCAGGTAGTCCAACAGCCCAGGGTTGATGTCGTACGGGCCCTTCCGCTTGGCCAGCTTCTGCAAACCGGCCACAATCATGATATCCAGGAGCAGGGCTGCGAAACAGGAGACACAGAGGGAACAGTGAGAGACAGAAGAAGAGTTGAGGGCAATTTTCAAGGTATAACATTGAAGGGTTGTCATTGTCTTGAAATAAAAATTTGGGTTTGGTTCCGGGCAGATGTCCACAGTGCAGCTGCATACAACTTCCCCATCCTCAGGTCACCACACAAATGTTGATTAGCCCTCCCAGGTTGCCCACAGAGGAGGCAAATACTGTCACCATCTGACAGAAGAGAACTCCAAACCACAAAGACGAACGATCCACCTGGGGAGGAAGAGAGCAACTGGCAAAGCTAAAATTGAAACTTTTATGGCCCTCAAACCACCACCCTGGGTGTTCCTGTTGCTGCCTCCACCTCATGCTTTAGAAACCTCATGCAGCAAGGTCCCTGCCTGGGGCTCTGTGTCAGGGTGACCAGGCTGTAGTGAGCAGTCTGCTGAAGGAAAGGTGCCCCACGGCACTTTTAGTGTTGTCCCTTGTCCTCTCCCAAGTCCACCGCCTCCTCCTGCCCAGGGCAGCCAGGGAATCACACCATGCTGACAGATTTTAATAAGAAAAGAGCATTAGGAGCCAGTGAGCCAAGGGGAAAGCCACACAATAAAGAAAAATGGGCTCCTGTGTTAGAAACAGCACCAGGGTGTGTTGGAGGGTGGGCAACATCCTCCTAGATATCCCCCACCAACCTTCTTCCTTGGCCAAAGCATGGAACACCCACGAGCCATTTCTTGTTTCTGCTCACCTCTTGCCCCCTGTGCCTTTCTCCCTGCGAGTCACCTCACACAGCCCCTTCCCTGTGCAAATGCACTGGGGGTACCACAGCTCCCAGCCCCACCAAACCCAGGCTTGTAATGCCACAGGCACCTGCAGCTGCAGCTCTCTCCACCAATCCACCTTCCTTCCTTAACAGCTTCAGGAATGAAACCCATCAGCACTTATCTACATCACCCTCCTCTTCAGCCCACCTGCTTCGTCCCAGCCGACAGGTACTGTCATTTCTATTTCCTAGCATCAATTTTATTTCTCTTTAATCCCCTCATCTGCTTTTCCCCAACCCTCCTAATTAGTCAGAGTGCTGATTTCAGCTCCCCGCAGCAATGACAAGGACATAGCTGCCATCACGAGCACAGCCTGCTCCCTCGGCAGGAATGCCAGGGGCCAATTGTTTGGTTCCCAGGCCCTGGTGAAGACCATTCCTTGAGAGCTGACGAGGTTTCAGGAGCATGGATGGGAGTGCGTTGGTGGGGATGGGAAATGAGATGGCACAAGGGAGGCAGCCCCACCTGCCTGCTGAGCACCTGGCAGGAGCTGGGAAGTGAGGAGCTGTCACAGCAGCTCTGCTCCCCCACCTTCCCCCTGTGCCACTCCCAGCCTCCAGCACTGCTTTGGGAAGGGGCTGGTATTTATCCTGGCCAAACCCTCTCCTCATGGGAGACTGCTTTTCTCCCTCACCTGCAGGGCATCTTGCACGGGGAAGTGGGACAGCAGGACCTCCCCGGACCTTCTGCCCAACAGGTCATGCATGCCCTGGGGTCTCAGAGCTGTGGAGGGCAGATGGAGCAGAGGAAAATCTGGGTACCAGCTCCTCCCTGGCATGGACAGTAGCAGGAATCCAAAAAGCAGGAGACTGACATAGAGCAAAGGGTCATGTGTGGCACCTGAACAAAGGTGGCAAGGCTGCAGGTGGCAAGGGGCTGCAAGGAGCCTGGTCACACCACTAGGCCTGCAGCAGTAGCAATGGGCTTAGGAGGACAAGGACAACCAGGGGCTGCCCAGCTCCTGCTGGATGTGACCAGCAGGCAGGGAATGAGCAGAGGGAGGTCTGCAGCCCACCAGGATGCCCACACTCAGCAGAGTGCCTGTCTGCAATTTGCTGATTTTTTTTTTTTGATGGCCTGGCTGGGGTATGAAAGGGAGGGAGGGATTTCAGGCACAGCCTGTGGAGCCCTGGAGCAGCCACTCACCCTGGCTCCCTGTTAAGGTCAAATGCTGTCAGCCCGGGCCTGGCTGCCCCACTACACAGGGCTCTGTTCATGCTGGGATTCCTAAATCACCCACAACCCAACTCCTCACCCCACTAAGTGACCCCCCTGCAGCCCTGATCCAGCAGAGTGTTTCAGGAGATGATTTTCAGAGCTCACCAGCTGCATTCCCCACCAGTCCCATCTCACCCTGGACGAGAACTGTGTGAAACTGAAGCTCCACGATGCTCTCTCGGGAACCCAGACTCATCAAATTCTCGGGAACCCAGAAGCATCAGAGAGATGATGCACCAGTGCTGCCAAGAGAAGACTCTGGCCCAAGCTGCTCTGCTGAAGTCAGCACCTATTGCATTGCTGAGAAGCCCAGCCAGAGCTCCAGAACGAATCTGAGCACCCCAATGGATCCCAGTGTCTCCTCCACAGTGTTCAATAAATTCCCTAGAGACCATTCCCCACCAAACCTGCCCAGGGGTCAGGAGCACAAGTGTCACGTGCTTTAGCAACACGTGGTGTTTGCCATTGCCCGTCAGTATTTTGCACTGGCAATATTTTTTATGGTCAAAGGTGATGTCAGGGCAACTCAAGGGATGCAGGCATGTGTGCATGGAGGTGTTCAGGGCATGGAGAACAAGCCAAAGAGCAATTCTAATAATCCTTTCATTCAGAAGATGAATAAAATGGGCCTTCAGTACTGCTAGCTTTGATTTTCGTCAAATGATGCACAGAAAGCAAAAAGCCTCGTTTGCCCACATTTCAAGATCGGAAGGCATGACAGCATTAAAACCGGGGGTTAATTTGCCGTTAAAAGGAAAAAAAATAAAAACCACCAAAGACCCCTCGTCTGGTGCTTTTTCTGTCACTTCCCCTTGCACTTTCCGTTCCTTTCATGGAGATTTCTTTATGAAACAGCCCCAGCAGCCAGCCCTGGTCCCTGAGGCAGTGGGGGGGGGTCCCACTGCCCTCTCCCAGCGCTGGGTTTCTGCAGTTCCCCTTCCCTCTCCTGCTGCTGCTGCTGCCTCCGGCGCTGGCAGGGTGAATCAGCACTGCTGCCGGGGGTGCTGCCAAGGGCCCATCCTTCAGGAACAGATCCAGACAGTGCCGTTGCCCAGCAGCCCCATCCCCGGCCCTATTCCCTTGCAATCCCATGACCTACATACCCGCTCGGACCTTGGCTCGCTCCCTTCCTCCCCTTAACACATATCAAACCCTCCCTCCTCTGGCGGGGCACAGTGTTAGGCAGGTAAGGGGTTAACTTTATCACGGGTCCCCTGGGTGCTCCAGCTGCAGGTGGGTGTCTGCACTGGGGACTGTTCCTGCTGCTGAGCCCCAAGCCCCTGAGCCTTGCAGCTGCAAATCAGCAGCACCACCTTGGCTCTGTCCTTCCCTGAGCCCTGCAAACCCTTGGACCCGACCTAACTGGAGGCTGGAGCAAACACAGCCCCAGGAGAGCCCGGGGAAAGGAGCCTGCAGCTGATGTACCAGCCTGCACTGGCTGCTCTCTGGGGACCCTCAGGGCTGTCACAAGCACAGCAGAGAGATGGCAGAGTGCCACCTGACTGAGGCTGAGATGAGAGGAGCAAGAAATTTTAATATGAAGCATTTTCTTTGTCGTGCTTTTTCCCCCCCCAGAGCCAGGTAGCACTGGATTTAAACCAGAGGCTGGATGTAAAATCCAGGTAGTGATGTATTTAAGAGCAAAAGGAGGATTAGCTCTTTCCCATTCTTGCTCCTTTCACATTTTTATGAAAAAGATCAGGAATCTCCCTGTTGACCTGGTGTTAAGGGAAACAATCCTTCAGATTTCCAATGCAAAACCAAATCTTACATTAACATCTAAAACTTCCTTAAAACACAAAACCAAAGAGCAAGTCCTGTCTTCTTGCCTGTGACAATTTTAGCATCAGAGATCACCTTGGTACTGTAAAAAGCCAACATCTGGCATCAGATGCAGAGCAAATGAGCTGAAAGTGAGCCCCCTGGGCAGGCATTTTATATCTATTAATAAGGAAAGGAAAACAATTATCTGCCTTGCTCCTACCACCAAATATTAGGAGCCCATTAGGAGTGGAGAGGTAATCAGAGAGGAGCCCTGTGCAGGCAGGGCACAAGGACAAACCTGAGCCACCGTCAGCAGAACCAAAGCAAACCCCAAAGGTGGTATTTAAGAGGAATTGAAACAGTTGGATGTCCCCTGCCACCATAAGGTCCTTTCTGTCCCGGAGGTGGCTTCTCTGCTGCCATCCCTTATGGCTGGAAGAGGCTGAGGATGGTGTGAGCACCTTTGGGGACATGGTCTGCTCCAGGTTGGAGCCAGGCAGTGTCTCCAGGGAGGGAGGGAGATTCCAGCTGGGATGTTTATATAAACATGTTATCAAAACCACAACTGAAAAACAACCTGGGTGCAGTGCTGGGGGCAGAGGGGGAGGAAAAGAGGAGAAAGCCAAAAAAGCCCTTGGCCTCGTCTGCTCCTGCAGCCGAGATCCACGTGACCTCACACACATGGGGCTGCCTGGATGAGACAAGGCTGCTCTCCAGAGCCCAGCCTGTGAGGTCAGGATCAGAAACAGTCACAAGCTGGACTCATCCTCCCAGAACCACAGCGGAGCAGATGGGGAGAGGAAAACAGGGAGGCAAATTCCCAAGAATGAAGAGTGAGCCCACTTCATGAGCTCAGGAGGCTCCCAGTGTGGGAGCAGATGTGCCTCAGACAAGATGTGCACAGAGCAGAGCCAGGCTGGTGACAACTCACTGCCTGGGTTTCAAACCCACCATGCTGAGGGTGGCATGTGCAACCCACTGCAGCTGCTGAGGCCACGTGCAGGGCCAAGATTGGCTTTGAAGGTCCTGTACTGCCCAGATTACCCACCCTCACTCAGCACTGAACTCTGGACAAATGCCACCAGTCCCTGGAAACAGTTTCTTTAGCTTCATAATTACAATTCTTTTTTTTTTTTTCCCCATTTTTCATTTTACTTACGTGCCCCCTCCTACTCCTTCTGAACTTCCCAAATCTCCCGCAGGCATTAGGCTCCCTGACCTGGAAAATGAGCTGTTTGCAGCCTTATCTCATTGACATTAATGAAAGATGCAGGTTTCAAAAGAATCCTCACCCTCTCTCCAATGGAATCAGCAGCTGCTGGAAGAGGTCCACTCTGGAAATGAACCCCTCCATCCCATTTTGTTCCCCAAATGTGGCACTATTGGGTGTAAGAGCTGACAAAAAAGCACAGATGGCATGACACATTGAAGAGCCAATGAATCAGGCATTCTGGTTTTGGGGGGGGGGGGTATTTTTTGGCTGAACAAGCATCAGCGTGGGGTAAGTGGTCATGGGGAGGTGAAAAAATGGTGGAAAGTAGAATTGTGCAATTAATTAAAATAAAAACCCACAGCAACTAAAAATAGATTTGCTATATTCTAGATGATTAGAAGCAGCCCTGAGTGCAAACACAGGCTGCCTGGAGTTCTCCCCTTGGAAACACTGTGCCCTGGCAGCTGAGAAATTTGTACTCAGCATCAAATACTGAGTGGGGCTGCTTCCCTGGGGGGTCTGCACAGGCTGGGGAGAGATGCAGGCAGGAGGGGGAGCACAGTGAAAAGGGCTCATGCTGCTGGGGAAAAGGAGCTGAGCAGCCACAAGGATGGCTCAGCTGCCTCCCAGAAAGGCTCTGACAGCTTGAAATGCTCCTGTTCCCCATGGCAGCAGCGCAGGCACCATCAGCACATCCCAGAACCACAGGCACCAGCACCAACAGCAGCGTATGGGATGAGCTGGAGGAAGAAAAGTTCCTTGGGCTGAGGACCAGCAGCCCAGCCCACAAGGCTGGGCTCCTTGCTCAGCCTCAGTGCTGTTTGGGCTTGGAGCTACACCCACTGCTTCCAAAAAATAATAAAAAGCTCTGATTCTGTGATGCTCAGAGGGTCCCCAACCATCACACCTCACAGCATGGACTTAGATCAGGTATATCTGCCAGCATCCCTGTACAGATGGAAGTGGTTCTCTGCTCCAGGTTAAAACACGGAGGTTTCCTCAAAGTGGAGAAAAAAAGGAAAGTTCATCTCATCCCCCCCTTTCCCACCCCATCCTCCACCAATCCTGACCCGGAGCAGGAGACCCGACGGGCTCTCCCTGCCTGCTGCTCCTCCCAACAACTCACCTCACCTCACTCTCCCACCTTCCTCTTCCCAGCCACTGCTCCTGTCAAGGCGTGTTAGAGGCAAACACACTCACTCATTTCCCGGGATCTCCCTCCGGGCCAGAGCCCGGCTCTGCTTTCCCCAGCTCTGCCTGAGTGAAACAGCTACTGTCCCCTCTGAGCTGCAGGCAGGGCAATGGGAAGTTGTTCCCGGAGTGACAGACATAAGGATGACTCATTTCCCATGTTTATTCCCCCTCTTCCCATTCAACAACCCTCGCATTTCTTTTCTCTTTTGCTCTGCATTCAGGCTCGGGAACGTTTCGCTGTTTGCTCTGCGAGGGTTGGATTCCAGCTCCCTGCACATTCCCCAAGGGCTGCACGCTGATGCCTGCAGGGCTCACAGCATCCCCAGCAGCCGGCCAGACCTGAGCAAATCGGTGCTGCCTGGTACCGAGGGGCTGATCAGACCAAGGGTCTGATGGAGACATCCCTGGAAATACCCCCGTGCCTGCTCCAGCCACAGTCAGACGAGTCCCAGCCTGTCACTGACTGTCCTTCACCCAAGGGGACACTGCAGGCTCGCCAGCCTGCCCTGCAGTGAGCAGGACACATTCCTGGAGAGGAAGCGGGCAGGAAGGGGGGCAGGGAAGCCGGGAGAGCTGGGCATTGCTGGCTGTTCAGAGATGCCTGAGCTCATCAGCTGTGAAGGGATGAAGGCCGAGCACGGCACCCACCAAAGGACCACGGACTTCAGCTGCTGTATCTGGGCAGAACAGAGGCAGAGTAGCAGCCTGGAGTGATGAACAGGAATGTTTAATGCCAGGCTGGAGCTGTGTCTAAATGCTGGATGCAGGGAGGGGGCATCTGCATTGTTCCCTCTGCCTGGCACCTTCCATGGGTCACCCATGTTGGATTATTTGGCATTTAAGTGTTTGCACCTCAGTGGGCAGACATGCTGCTGGCCCAGTGAAACCTTGGTGGGCATTGGCAGGGCTGGGAGGGGAGTGGGACAGCAGCTGAGCCCCCTCCATGTGCCAGGCTGTGCAAGAAGTGATGATTCTGCAGGGCATCAACTCCTCAGTTACTCTACCCTTCCCTGATGGAATGTCCTCTGCCCTGCATGGATCAGAAAATCCCTGCTCTCACAGTGGAGGGATGTAAGGGGGAAAAATAGACACATCTGGCCCCAAACCATCTCTGGCACTCTGGGCTGAGCAAGCTGTGCTGCATACAGACTGATCCATCTGCCGTGCAGCTCCCCGGCCTCTCTGCTGGGTCTGGGCTGCCCTGGGGCTCAACAGGATCAGCTCTGCCTGGGCATTTCATCTACCCAGTGACCTTTACCAGCACCGGGCTGTACTGTCTGGATTTTCATCACACAGCCTCCAAAGACAAGCACCACAATACCTGAAGCACATCCGTATTGTTAGAACAGGGTCACTGGGCTCTCAAGGGGCCTGGTGAAGGCATTTCTTTCTCTCTTTCTTTCCTAATCCACCAATTTCTTGCAGATCTAGTCTTGTTTGAAAGCTGCCAGGATGGGACCACAGAGTTCTGACCATATATATGTATTTATAATTTTCTTTCTTAGGGGGTCTGCAGGGACTATGCTTCAGAATATCACAGCTTCTTTCCTGACCAGAGTAAAGCTATGCCAGTATTCAGCAAGAAGGCTGGACAGAGCAAGAAATTCCTCCCTGCTGACCTCCAGGAGTGGAGAAGCAGCCCTGGGCTCCCTCCTTTCGTCCTCCCGTGGCATTCACCCATCCCCAGCCTGACACTGCTCGATGATACATCCACGCCCTGAGGCAGCGCTGTACTTAATGGGATAAATGCTTAGTGACAGCACCAAAGAGCCACCCCGCCCCTCCAAGGGGACACCGAGCCAGCTGGAGATGGCTGAGCACTGGGACCGGTGTCACTGAGACAGCAAGCAAAGACAAGACAAGACAAGACAAGGGCTTTCTCTTCTCCTGGTCTGGATACCTGTTCCAGAGAGCCATGACTGCAGTTACTGGTGCTTCAGACCAAGCACAAACACAATTTTATGACCCAAACAGGTACCTCCCAACAGCAAAGGCACCCAGCTGGATGGCAAATAACTAAACACAGCGGTGGTTTGGCTGTAAACACAAAAGAGGGGCCTCGCTGGAGTGACCACTTTGGGTGGGCAACCATATTCCATCCCCAGTGACCACATTCCATCCCCACTGCAGTGAGAAGGTGCCTGGATCTGCAAAGACCATCAGTTTAACGAGATCAATCTGTTTAGCTTAATAAATAGGAGGTGAAGAAATTACTTGAGCACTATCCAAAATACTGAAAGGCGGAAGAGATGTTGGCTGAGAGAGCTGTTCAGCTGGAGAGGGAAGGGTATGGAGACGCAATGAAGGGAAGAGTCCAACTAAAAGCACTTGTGAGAGTCCCTAGCACTGCAGTAATACAGAAATGGCTCTGACAAGTTCACCCTCACTTGTAACTGTATATCAGATTGAGTGTTTGGATTTTTTTCCCTTAACAAATTGAACAGGAATAAATTAAGGGATGTGCTACAGCCTGTATTTTGCCGTGGGTTAGATCGATGATCCAAATGTTCTTTGCTGGCTTTGCAGTCAATGAATCACTAAATTTGGATCCACATCCTCACCAGATGGATCAGAACCAGAAACCGAGGTACCGCTGCCCCCAGGGTTTAATGGAATTTGTGTCTGGTTCTGAAGCAGATCTGGACATTTTACTGAAAGTTTTATAACTGCTTTCCCCCTGCAAGCCTGATTGCAAGGTTCAAATGACTTTCTAGGCACCTTAGTTTTCATTAAACCCTTGTGATTGCAGAGAAAACCTTCAATGGTCCTAAAAGTTCCAACACTGGCAGACAAATAAAATGAACTTTATAACTGGAGGATTTCCTGAGTTATGATTTTCTTGATTTAGCCAAGGGGTTGTGGACCTTCTCCCTGACTTTTTCTCAGCCAGAGCTGGTGATGCTGAGACAATCTTCCTGAAAGCGTGTCCTGGCAGAGGGATTTTTACAATGGGCACAGATATCTGGTTTCTTCCATCTTTTCAGTAACAGGCTGTGTGTGCTTCTCTGGCTGTTTGGCATTTGCTGGAAAAGATTACTGTGAGAAGGGGAATCAATAAATTCCATCACAGATGACAAACATGGAGGGAAAACATTGCTTGGGGTTGCTAATCAGCATCTGCAACAGGGATGGATGGAGCATCCCAGGGTCAGAGCCCCTCACCCAAAATGCTCCCACATGTGTTGGCAAAGCCCCTGGCAAAAGCTCCTCCTCCATCTGCAGTGGTGCTCCTGCCAGGTTCCCAGTCCCATTTCAGCAGTCTCCTGTCTCCTCGCCTTGGAAGCCTGATTGCAAATCCTAAACAAGTGCTCTATGATGGGCTGGCTCCCTGCCCAGAGACTGCATCAGAAATTCTGCTTGATGTATCAAACCCTCAGCAAGCCGGGGGAAGGGAGGAGAGCCCGGGGAGGTACGGGAGGGGTGCCACAGACAACCCCAACTTCCCGGTTTCCCTCTTCCAGCAGGGAAGCACCAGGAGGTTCCCTTCCCTTTGACCTGTGCCTATCCAGCAGGGCTTCCCTGGTGGATTTGCACCACAGGAAAGCAGCAGCAAAAGGGACCAAGGATGCCAGATGCAGCAGTGGCGCCATGACCTTCCTGTCTACACAAGACCCCGCTTTTCCTGGGACCTATCGAGGTCCAACCAGGCTCCTTCTCCACCGGCAGGGCAGATATCATGGCAGCAGCCACTCAGATCCTCAGAGTTCCTGACTGCAATCTTAAATATCAGCCCAAGGCCACTTTCACAGCAGAGATTTTCTCTGTGGGGTGACACAAGTCCTGCTGCAGAAGCTCTGACAAGAGAGGCTGAGGGCACCTTGGCCAGTCCCACCAGTCTTTTCAGAGGGAGCAGTGGAGTTCTTTGGAGGCTGCCAGATCTATGGAACTGGTCCTTCACACCAATTAACTATTTCCTGTCCCTGTCTTGGCAGGAGGAGAGGAGGCGTGGGAGTAGAGTGTCTAGGCAAGGATGCAAGACTCCAGAACCCCCAACTTGTCCCTGGGCACCACACTGGAGCTCAGGAGACCTGGAGATGTGAGTAGTGATGCAGGGATGAGCCCTCCCAGCCACCACTGCACAAAGTCAGAACCTGAGCCCAAGGTGGCTTTTTATTTGGCCTCCTCATATGGCAACGGAAGGGTCAGAAAACCTTCCTTGTTTTTAAGCCAAAAGGGGCATTAGCTCTTTGCAAGGACCTCAAATATTTTGGAGTCAAAGCAGTCGTTTTCAGGCTCCAACCCCACCAGGAGCTCTGGGGTCAAGAGACATGTGGAAAGTGTGCCGGCCGCTGTTAGTCACCGACTATTTCATCCTCGTGCCCTTTTGAATGGATCCTCTCTTCCCAGCGAGGGGCTGACCCTGCTCACCCAGGAGCCCCTGGAAGAACTGCTGACGTTGGCAGGCTCTGCATCACGCTGCTGCTATTCTGGCTCCTTCCCCGCCGGGGCCTCCCCCCATGAGATGTCACAGCACGAGGACAGTCTCTTCCAAAGGCACAGGGGAGAAAAGGCAGCTACCACTGTGCTTTTCAAGCCAGTCCACCTCAGTCTTTGCCCTCTCTGAGGGATGAACTTGTGAAAAAAACCCCAAAACCCGGGGCCAACGTTGCTGAGCTGTCACGTCACAGTCAGCCCCTGCAGACAGGATGTCCTTTTCCTGTGGTGCCTGTGAAATAAAGTGTCCCTACGGCCCCTCAAAATGCTCCCTGAGAAGAAAGTGTCTAAATCCAACGTTTTCAATTTTCTCTACCAACCAAAAGTTGGATTGCTGAGTTTTTAGGGAGGGTGAAACACCAGGGGGGCCTCACAGCCAGAGGAGAGGGTAATTAGTCACAAGAAAAAATAGGATAAGTGGACCCTGTGCCAAAGGCAGAAGAGCAAAGTCCTCAGGTATACATGGCCTGGGCAGGTTGGGACCAGGATCTAAGGCAAGTCACAGCTAGAGTTCATCCTGGTCAGTGGTGGGACATCAGGGTGGGATGGGCCCTGCACAATGGAGAAACCAAACCCTTCAACACATCCCAGTCTCCAGAAACAGGGACACTGACCACCACCAAGCAAGGAAGGACTAGCAGGAGAGCCAGAGGCATCCCAGCCAGCCTACACAGCCTCTGGGTCAAATTAGCACATGGAAACGGGGACAGCAGTAGGAAAGGTACCCAAGGGAAGGAGGATGTGAGAGCAAACTGCAGCAGGGAAGGTGACAGGACTCCATCACATGGAGTCTGGCCAAGAAGGTGGCAAGGGGATGGAAATAACATCCTCAGGAATTGATCCAGATATTAAAGATTAATATCTTTATGTTTTCCCCACCTATCAGACACCAAGGCAGATGATCACAGATTAAATAAAAAAACATCACTGCTGGTATCCACCCTCCCACCATGGACACTCCCTCGGTCTGACTGGACATCCCTGCCCCACGCAGCACCAGGGGCCTGTCCCTGCTCCATGTCTGTCCCCAGCTACCACAGTTAACCTCATCCCTCTTAGATACCTTCCTGGGACATCCATCACCCACAGCACCCTGGGACTAATGGGGCCAATAAGTGCAGCATTTACCCTAAAGGTCACTCCATGCTTCCCGACCACTTGATGCCGGGAGCAGCCAGAGGAGGAGTCCCAGTGCTGCTGTCCCTTGTGACTGAGGGCTGGGCTTTCCCAGCAGGGAGGGAGGTTTGCCACTCACCTAGCAGCAGGTTCATGAGGACCTCTTGGCCTGCCAGCGTGCTGCTCTTCACCAGGCAGATGAGGGTACCTGCAATCCAGGGGATCCCGTGCCCCGTTATCCCCAGGAGGTTGATCATGGAGCGGGCACCTCCCCAGGAAGAGGCTCTGTTGGCACACACTCCCAGCCTCTTGGACATGCAGATATCGATGGCCAGCAGCGAGTTGAAGGCGATTCCCTTGAAGGAGGGGTTGAGCTGCATGCAATCCTCCTCGGGCAGCTGCTGCGACTGCCTCCGCTCCTTGGGGTTGGTGTTCTGGGCACCGGCTGCCCCGGCCTGGCCGCTCTGCTTCCTGCTGGAGCTCCTGCTCTCCTGGTTCCCCTTCAAGGGCTGATTCAGGGAGAGGAACTCAGCCCTGTTGAGGACGTTGTTCCTGTCTCTGGCCCTGGACCGTGGCTGGGATGCTGGCATTGCAGTCTCTCTTTAACGCAACCTGCTTTGCAAATACCGGGAAGGAGAGAAATCCCTCTTCTCCCTGCAGAAAGCTTCCCCCACTCCCACCCTCACAAGCCGTGAATTTGGGAAGCTACAAAGGTTCCCCTCTGTTGCAGTTGCCCCCAGCACAGACTGCAGCTGTTAAATATAGAGTAAGGAATGCACATGGCTGTTTACTTCATGGGCCTAGCAAGCTTGGAAGGAAAATTAATGCCAGGCTTGGCAGCCACTCCAGTGCCAAGGAAGAAGGTTAGACAACCAATAGATATGAAGAAGAGGAGGGAAAAACATTGTGCCAAAGGTTGGTTGCTTCTGGCCTGGTCTATTTAAATCCTCCAATTGCTTATTCCCCTGGGCCGCAAGGGAAACTGGGAAACGTAGTTCTTTCTGTGCTGCAATTCGCATTTCAGTACCACAGCCAGAGCTGGAGATGGTGGCACCCCCCTCCTCAGGGCACCCCGTGGGGGGCTGTGCTGCCTGGCTTCGCAGCACTAAGACCAGATGTTGCTCAGGGACTCCCCTTCAAGGGGCTCTCCCCCAAATCTTCCTGATTAATCCCGTTCTTCAACTTCTCCCCCCCTGCCTGGGCACCCTAAATACCTCCCCCCTCCTCCCCTTGGCACGGCTGCCTTTCAAAGCACCACAAACCCCATCCTCCCTGCCCGCTCAGGGCGAGCCCCTGGAGCGCCTTCCAACACTCACCGCGTTCCTGGAGGAAGGACAAGCATCACCTGCCTCCTGATTCCCCGGGAAGGAGCCGCTAATGAGTTCCCATCCTCCTGCCCCCGGCGCTGCGCTGTGGCCTCGATAGCGCACGTGTCCCTGCCGTGTCACCCAGCGCGGCACAGCCCGAGCTGGCAGCAGGGGACAGCCGCTGCCTGTGTCCCCCCGAAAGCAGCACAGCCACCGGCCCCAGCAGCATGGCCATGGCGGCACGGGGAGGAGGAAGGCTCTGCCAGACCCCTAGGAGGACACGGGGAATACCCTGCTGTCCCTCCTGCCACGCTGCCATCTGTGTTCCATCGCTGTCACCTCCCCGCCGCAGCTGGGGCCAACCCCCCTGAGACATCGCTGAGCAGCCCCTGGGAGCAGGGAGCGTCCCATGGGAGCCTGCAGCTCCAGTTCACAGCTCGGAGGGATCGTGCTACAGTCCCTGAGCAGCAGCTGTGTGGATCTGAGCCTCCAGCACCCCTGTGAGAGACCATCCATCCATCTCAGCTCCTCCTGCCTGCAGGGTGACAGCCTGGCCCAGCACCCCTGAGCCAGGTCACTGCCATCACCTTCCCTGGACAATGCCTCTCCACACCACCTACAGGCACCAGGAACAGGATTATTCCTATGCAAAGAGGCTGGAAACCCCCCGTGGATGGAGAATTGGAAAGGATGGATATTACATTGAGGAGCAGAACAGCCACATCTCTTGGTGCCAGTGACATTTGTCTACACAACTGTCCATTTGCAGAGGTCAGTGGCTGCACAGGTAACCCTGGGCACCCCAGGTGTCTTGTCTAAATGGAATTGGGGAGTTTAAGTGCTTAATGAAAGGTGGTTCTTTGGCTTCCAAAGATAATAACACAGATTTTACATTTTCTTTGCACTTTTATACAAAGCTCTCAAAATTCCCTCAGTGAACTGTGGATCCAGGCTGTGCCTATCTGACTGACAGACCATCCAGGGGCAGCAGTGCTTGGACAAGCAAGTGTCTGAGATCCTGAGGAGCCCTCGCTCCTGGGCTTTGTTCATATTTTCCTCCCTCAAGGGAAAATAATATACATCAATTTATTTCTGATTCATACCCTCCCAGAACTTATCCCTAGTCAAGGAAGGTGATTCTACTCTGCTCCCACCTGCAGCACTGCATCCAGCTCTGGGGTCTCCAGCACAGGAAGGACATGGACCTGTTGGAGTGAGTCCACAGGAGGCCATGGAGATGCTCCGAGGGCTGGATCCCCTCTGCTCTGGAGCCAGGCTGGGAGAGCTGGGGGTGTTCTGCTCAGAGAAGGCTCCAAGGAGACCTCAGAGCTCCTTCCAGTGCCTAAAGGGGCTCCAGGAGAGCTGGAAATGGAGTGACAGACTTGACTTCACACTGACAGAGGGCAGGGTTAGATGGGATATTGGGAAGACATTTTGTACAGGAAGGGTGGGGAGGCCCTGGCACAGGATGCTGAGAGAAGCTGTGGCTGCCCCATTCGTGGAAATTTTCAAGAACAAGGTTGGACAGGGCTTGGAGCAGCCTGGGCTAGTGGAAGGTGTCTCTGGCAATGGCTGGGGGATTGAACTAAATGACCTTTAAAGGTCCTTTCCAACCCAAACGACGCGATTCTACGATCCCACTGGGAGGAAGAGCTCGTTGCCTTCTCAGGCTCCCTTACCCAGCCCAGAAAACACAACCTCTCCTGGCTCAGGGACCACGTGGGGCTGTGGCAGCCCTTAAATGACACAGGAGCTGCCACATCACCAACACCCACCAGCCCCTGCCTGATCCCTGGCTGTGCTGCCACTACCAGGGCAGTCAGCACCCCATCCCTACCTGCCTGCCCTCATCCCATTTCCCATTTCTTGTGGAAAATCTCAGCCTACCTGACATTGGTGAGGCAGAGAACTGTCAGCACTGCTTCCACTTGGCTGTAGCCATCACCTCCCCAGTGCATGGCCTCCTGGATTTTCCCACTCTGTGCAAGGCTGCTGCTCTGTGGGGTTCTGCAAATATCAGTGGGCAGAGGGATAAAGACACTGGTGGCCAGGACCCTGCAGAAACAGGGAGACTCCTGCCCAGTCTGGTGCTGGGGATGCTGAGCTCGAATAATACCTCGAAAGCTCTGGGAGTGAATTTAGTCTGGTGTCTGTCTCTTCTGCTGACACTGAGGGAATTTCTCTGCCCCAGCCTCCCCGTGAGACTCCAGCCTTGCACTCCAGCACCAGTCCTGAGCAGGAAGGGGCTGGGGGAGGAACAGCAGTGTGGGATGGATGCAGTGCCAGCAAAACCCCTGTCGGTGGTGGAGAGGGAAAGGAAAACTATCTGGTCTCTCCTGCAGCCAGGTGGGCTGTCACTGACAGTCCCAGCTGGAGAAACTGAGCTCGGGAGGGAAAAATCCCTGATCCCGCTGAGGCCATGACAAGCCCCATCCTGCAAAACAGCCACTAACCCAGGGGTTTATAAATATCCTTGTAGACAGGCTCCCTGCTCCGGCAGGGCTATTCCAGTCCTGACACACGATCCACAGGGGTCATCCAGCACCTGGGAGAACGCCCAGACAGACAAATCCGGCATGCTCCCTGTGCCCAGCCTGCTCAGCCCTGGCTGTGTTCCCCACTCCGCCTGCAGGGCTGCTGGCCCCGGGGCTGCCGGCCACAATTCCCTGCACAGCCACAGCCACGAGTCGTGTCAGTGGCCAGCACGGCCAGGCAAACCGCGCTGGAATGTGGGTGGGACAGGAGTGACAGCCCCATCCCCTTTCTCTGCCATTCACTGGCGGTGTTGGTGCATCCCAACCTCTGTCAGCAGCTGGCCAAAGAGTCAGCGCCGGCAACCAAAGTGTGTCCAGCAACAGCATCGCTGGGTGGGATTCTTCTAGGGACAAAAATGAAAGCTTGGCCAAAATAAAATATAATATCCTGCAGTATTTACAGCATGCAGCCTCTGGTGGGCTGGTGAAGGGAGACCCTGATCTGGAAAACACACTGGAAAGACACGGAGGCCACAGGAATGGAGCATGGCCAGGCTCTGATGGTCAGGGGCATCAGATGAGCAGCAGAAGGAAACACAACTCACAGCATCACCAGCCACTCCTGGTACTTACCACAGCCTGGCCTGGCATCTCCAGCAGTGCCATCAGAGAAAACCAGGAGCCCAGGCACAGGAGCCCTTCTGCACATGGCTTAAAGCAGCTGCTCTGGGCTGGGATGTGCTAATGCCTTAATCACTCACAGCAACATGATGGAGACAGGCACGACCAAAACCCAACAAAACCTCCATCTGAAGAGCTGATTTAATTAGACTGAGATAATGCAATTTCCTAGTTGACCAGAGAACCAGAGACAACCAAGTTGAAGCAAGACCTGGCTGAAGCTTCAGTGAAACTGGAGTCGCAGAATATGTAGTTTCACCAGACTCATGATTCTCTGGGAAACTGTGACAAGCTTGTTTGAAAAGTGTGAAAGAGTCTTGGAAATGTCAAAGGATTTCAGCACCTTCTGGAGGCTGCTGGATATTTCATTCGTAAGATGCTAATTTCATTCTTCCTTGTACTACATGATAGTAAGTGGCTTGTAACTTGAGCGGGTTCTTAGTGTTTCTCTCTGTCACAGGACTAGCGACTAAATTGTGCCTTTCACAGCAACGGGAAAGTTTAAGATAAATACTTCTCAATGCTTCGTGAGGAAGAGAAACATAATAAACTGTGTTTTTTCCGCTTGCTGTGGGTGGAAAGGAGAAAATCTGCCTCCCCTCTTCCTGTGAAATTCACTTGTAGCTCTGGTCTCTCCTACCTGCTAAGGGCTAATCCAGCCTGCTCAGAGTGCAGGCTGGGAAGGACTAAAAGATATTTACAGCAGGTCTGTGCTGCTGTGCCACACCACAAGCAGCACCGGCAAAGAGATTTTTACCTCTCATTTCCCCAGGTTTCCTATTTAGAAACAGTGACGGAGGACACCATCACCCAATGCCCGATGTCCATCAGCTATTGCTGAAAAGCCAGACAATTTCACCTCCCCTGGTGCTCAGATCCTCAGCCAGCTGATGGCCAGCAGGACCAGCTGGCAGCATTGCTCCTAAAACTGCCGGTAATAGAAGTTTACAACTTTTCCACAGGCCGCTGCTGCCTCAGACTCTTCTCACTCCCTGTTCCAGCTGCTCCCGAGTCCCACTGCTGCTATGGAGAGCTTTCCATTATTCCTTACTGGAAGCACAGCCCATCCAGCCTCGGGCTACCGGAGCCCATAATAAGGAGATCATCCCCTCTGGTGCCCTTTGGTTGGTATCAAATCAACCCAGCAGGCTCCAAATCGTAATCCAAAAACCCAAGAAAAAGCACATTCCAGTGAAATTGAATAATAATAATAATAATAATAATAATAATAATAATAATAATAATAATAATAATAATAATAATAATAAAGAGGGGGAGGAAAAAAAAGGCGTTTCTGAAATAAAAAAAACTACATTACCCACAATTCACGGACGTGTGGGAGGAAATGCTGTTTTTTTGCAAAGGAGGTTTAGCTTCAACAGCTGCAGTTTAAAAGCGAAATACAGGGGGAGGGATGGGACTGGGCGAAGGAGGGAGGACAGGGCGGCGGGGGGCGCGGGGGGGCCCGGACCCGCAGCCGGTGCCGCTGGAGCCGCGGGAGCCACGGGCATGCGGCGCTCCCTGCCCGGGCAGCCGGCGGCAGCGGCCGGGCACGCCCGGGGGCACCGAGGGGCTGCCAGCGAGTTTCTGCAAAGTTTGACCCCGTTGCCTTTTTGATGCTGCGGCGGCGAGCGGAGCCGGAGCCCCCCCGCGCCCCCCCGCTCCCCCGGCGAGGCTGAGACCCGGGGCCGGCGCCGTCCCCGGGTACATGAATGTATTGCGGGAGAGGAAGCCTGCGGCAGCCGGGAGGCGGAGGCACCGATCCCGCTCCGCTCACCTCCCCGGGCAGCCAGCAAAGAGGCGAAGGGAAAAAAAAAAAAAAACCAACGAGAGAAGGAGCCTCCCCCCCGCCCCGCGCCGCTGCTCGCCCCCGCAGCGCAGGAGCCGGGGCTCGGCGGCGCGGCCGGGGCTCGGCGCGGCTCCCCGGGATGCTGTGACGCCCTGCGGGGCCCACGCGTGTGCGGGGCAGCCCCGCCGCCCGCCCATGAGCCCCGCCGGCTGAGCCACAGCCGGCTCGCCCGGGAGCGCCGGCAGCAGCGGCGGCAGGAGGAGGAGGAGGAGGAAGGTCGGACACCCCTGCGGAGAGCCGCTCGCCGAGGAGGAGGAGGAGGAGGAAGGGGAGCGGCGGGGCCGGCGCCCCCCAGGCCGGTGCGTGGCGGGGGATGTCACGGGCGGCGGTTCCGCGGCGCTGAGCGGGCGCGGAGCGGCGCGGCCCCGGCGGGCGCGGGGGAGGCTCCATCGCCGCCTGCCCCGCTGCGCTCCCGGAGCCGCCGGCCCCACCGGCACCGCGGTCGCTTCCCTCTGCGTCCGGCTATTTCTAAGGAGAAGAAAAAAAAAAAAATTAATCCCCAAAGCCCAGACATCGCTGGCGGAGGAGCCTCCAGAATCGGAGATTTGGCGACTTTTTTGCGTTTTTCAGCCGTCGTTTCTTTCTGTTATTATTGTAATTTTGTGCGAAAGGAAGTTATGAACAACTGCAAGTCAGGAAGTGGAAATCCACACCGGTTGTGACAAGCTGGGGCTAAAAACTATTTCATTATTTATATAGATGTGTCTATCAACATTCTGCTTTTCATCCAAAGAATAAAGGGAAATACCGGCTAGTCCTATGTTTGATGGTGAATGACAGACCGCGTCTGAGCAAAGGAAGGACTAAATATATCAGCTAAGAACACCACCTTTATTTATTGAACTCAAGAGACTTTTTTTTTAACCCAAAGACTGTTTGAACAAAAGATTTAACGGGTCATTAAAAGGGGAAAAAAAATTTTAAGGCCCTTTTGCTTCTGAAGCGCAGCTAACCTCAAAACCAGAAGCTGTACTTGTAAGACAGATATTCGAATTAAGGCTTTACATGACGAATTTTCTATCCTATGGATATCAGTTTTGAAATTACAAACCACGAAGATCTGTAATTGATCTAGCACCAGATAATTTCAATGCCTAATATTCCCCAGGATTGCTGGAGTACCCTAGGAGCTGCGTCGGACTGTACTCGGGGTATGCCATGGGCTGTATTCAGAGTATTAGCTGCAAATCCAAAGTTTTCCGGGAAAGTATTTCAGTGATTGAAGTCAAAGCCTCCATTGATCCCATTCCCACCAGCATTGACGAGTCCTCCAGCGTGGTCCTGCGCTACCGGACCCCTCACTTCCGAGCCTCTGCACAGGTGTTGGTGCCCCCTCTGCCCAAGAAGGAGACCTGGATCGTGGGCTGGATCCAGGCTTGCAGCCACATGGAATTCTACAATCACTACGGGGAACAGGGAATGTAAGTATTCCCAAGAGCGCGTGCGGGTGCGTTTGCCTAGCGGGAAGAGGGAGCGGGAGGACCGTGGCCTGCTTGGGAAATAGGGGATTAAGGCAAAAATTATAATCCATATTTAAAAACTCAGCCCCTCTGAAACTTATCAGGACTTTCCCACGTGTTTAAAATACAGGAGAGCTTGTCCCTGCCCTTTTAAAGCAGTGGGTGCTCTTCTCTTCGAATGGGAATTTGCCCAAGCCCCAACCAAACCCCACTTGTTCTGGGTAGGAACCCAAAAGCAGCACTATTTCACCAGAGCTTTTGAAACCCCGGGAGCAGCTCTGCCACGACAGGCACCCCTGTTTTGCTACGTGTTTGACACCAGTGGTTCTCCTGACCTCCAGCTCCTCTTGCCTGCATCCCTCCCCATCCCAAAACTGCGCATTGAGGAGCCCCAGGGAGAGCTGAGGGCTGACACTTGTGGCACCGAGCTGTCCCTGGAGTGCTGCTGCTGCTGCTGCTGCAGTGAGCCGTGGCTGGGAGCTCGGAGCCCACCAGCTTTGGGAGCACATTTAACGTCACAGGAGGAATCCTGCTCGCTTTGCCCACAGTAGCAGGCAGCCCACGGGGAAAGCACAAGCTGGATTTAACCCGTTGGTAGTTGAACCATCTGCATCACCTTGGAGCAGGGTGCAGATTTCACGTCGCCCTCCTTTATGGGTAATGTGAAAGGGAATGTATAGGTGTCTATGTGAGGTGGGAGGAATCCAGGGGCTGTTTGCACACCAAGAATCCCCGTGTTACTGGTCAGACAGTCACAGTGAGACAGGAATGAGTCAAATCAGAATGTCACCTCCCTGCCAAGAAAAGTCATCTCTCCCCAGTCCCCCACCAGCTTGTTCTCCAAACCTTACAGGCTCAGGCCCACAGCTAGATCAGCCCCAGCACCTGATCCCCAGGTGCCTGCACAGAACAGCAATTCTGCAACTCACGGTGCTGGGCAGCACCAGGTGCAGCCTCCCGGTGCAGCAGCAATGTGTCTGTCCAGCCACGGGGACAGACCCTGAGCGCAGAGGCAGCGCTGGCAGATGGGTCAGTGGCTGGAGGTGCTGATGCTGCCCAGTCTCTGGGGGAGAGAGAGGAAGGACAGGAAGGTCAGGTCTGAGCAATCCTCTCCCTGCTCATCCCGAGTGCCCCGAGTCAGAGAGATGCTGGCTCAGCCCCTGAGGGTCAGGCTGGGCAGCTTAAAAAAAAAAAATCCCTGAATGAGTAGTGCTGAGGGAGGAGGGGGACACGGCGGGCTGGAGAGCAGGGCTGACTTAATGCAGCGCCTTTCCTGACGGCCTGAACATCTGCACGCACAGCCCGGCCCTCCTTCCCTCCCCGCTGCCTCTAAGCCCCGCCGAGGACACGGGTTCAGCATCTCGGCATCACACGGACAGGCTGCAAGATGCGGACCGGAGGGAAGGGCACGGGAGGAGCAGCCCGAAGCGACAGGCTGCCCCCCCTCCTGTCCCCATGTCCCCTCTCTGCTCGAGCAGAAAGTTTCTTGAGAAGAGAACTGGCACCTGGCAAACACCGGCAGTGCAGACAGGCTGATCTTGATTTTAAAAGTATTTACAGCAGGCCCAAAATCTGCAGGCTTTTTGGCTCCAACGGCATCTTTTAGCAAGGACAATTTGTTGCTCAGATGTTCCCAATTCCAGGCCTTTGGGATTTGCATGTGTAATTCTCCGGCTCATTTAGGAATCCTGTCTTTAGCGACCAGCTGCAAAGGAAAATGGAAAAGTCCACTTTATATAAATACAGCTCAGATGCTCTGAAATAGAGAGGACTGGGCACAGAGTGATGCTGCCAGTGCTGCTCTGGGCTGCAAACCTCAGCATGGCCTTTTATTTCCCTGCACCTGGGTTGCCCTGTGTTTAAAATTAGGATTTGTACAGCCTGCCCTTGCTGGAAGGTTTTGGGACAAAAAACCCAAAAGAAAACCAAAACAAAAAAAGGAAAAAGGAGTAGTAGCTGCTGCTGTAAACAGGTAGATTTAAACGCTGCAGCTATGTATGAGAGCTTTTAGCTGGAAAATCATGGAAACAAAGATTTTTCCCTAGGAGGTTCATTGACATTTAACTGATACCCAAAAAAAAAAAAAAAGTTACCCGAGCACAAGCAGGAATTGGTCTGTTCCTGCACTCCCTTTCTATAGACTCATTGCCATCTGAAGGCTATAAATAAAGGCATTTAGGACGAAAGGCCTCTTCAATGCCATTGAAACATGGGCTTGGAAGACCTTTACCGAGAGAGACAGAGAAGGAGGCAGGACACAAACCTAAAAGAAAGGATGGGCCAAGGCTTTAGCTGGTGTAACTCATGTAATCCCACTGACCTCCACAGAGCTGCATCGATTCATGCCAACAGAGTCCCAACTTTCCATGATAGGGAGAGGCTACTGCCACATCCATGTTTTAACCCCTGTGGTGACCAGCAAACAAAAAACCCCCCAAATAATCAAAAACCAGTCATCCAAGCCAAGCACCAATACTTACAGCAGGCTTTGGATTAATTTTTCACTTCTCTGCTGGGAAGTTGTTAGCTGTGCATAAGCTGGCCATTACATTGAGGATGGAAACAGCTGAGAAATACTGGAGCAGATGGAGCTGTGCATAATGCTGCTATAGGGATGGGAGCTACAGAGGGGATAATTTAGACACGCACGTTTAAAGTGGCACTGACAATTTGGGGGCTAAATGCAGCATTTTTAAATTTAAAGGGAGAGAATTAAGAGCTCAGATAACACATAAGTGCTGGCATTACTGTACATGTGAGTCAGTAGATGCTGCAGGGAACATGAAAACCCCCAGCACGAGGATGTGGATGTGCTCTCTGAGCCCTGTCTGGGCAGGACTGGGACAAACTCCTGTCCACCCCCTGGCTGGAATTGCTGTTCCTCCCATGCAGGATGTTACCTTGTCCTTAGGGAAGGGTGCTGCTGTGCAGAGGGAGGCATCAGGATCAGGCCAGAGCTGTGACCTGTGCAGGAGCAGCTGAATTAAGTCCTTGCTGAGATCTCCTGAGGTGGGTGCTGGTTTCTGCACCTGGGGGAACGTGTGTCAGCGGCTGGGCCATGCTGGAATGGCATTATCCAGCCTCCTTCATCTCCATGGAGATGTGCAAGAAGCCGTGCAGATGGAGATATGCAAAAGAGGGAGATAAATAAATTGGAGTTGGAATATGATCAGCCAAGAATCTGGAGAAGTTTCTTGTGGATGTTTCTCCCCCTGGAAGACCTGAGATGGGGCACTTGCATTGTTACATCATCACTTCATCTTCCCAAGCATCTCTCCCTGGTGAGATTAAATCTTCCATGCCCTGCAGCAGGGACATAATGAACTCAACTTGTCAAGAGAATAAACCCCTAGTCCCCAGGAGGGAGGACACAATCAGGAAAACCACAAGAGTATCTTTTGCAAAGAAAGTGAAGGGAGGTCAGTTCACTGTGGGAATTTACCCCTGCAGGGATTGAGGGAAAAGCTTTGCTGCCCTGCAATGGCCCCTGGATCTCACCTGTGATGAGCACCCACCTTAGCCCAGTTACGTGGGTTGTGCAGTTGGACTTGAGTCTGCTCCCCTAAGCCAGCAGAAATCGTTGCCTTTTTCCTAATGCCAGTTCTGTGCTAGTTTTACTCCCTGACCCAGCCATCAAACACTGCTGCTGGTTCAAGAGATGAGGCAGGAACATACAGCTGGAGAGTGGGAGGAAGAGGGACCACAGCAGCACAGCTCTGTCAGCCAGGGAACATCTTAAATTTCCTTCCTGTTCTTCACTCTAACCCTGCCTTGACTTGCCTGATGTGCTGGAGTAGGTGAGAGAGGCACTGTAAAAGAGAATTTAAAATTAAGCAGCTCTGGCCATCAGGTTTTCTTTCTCTCAGTGAGTCCCCAGTGCAGGCCAGTGGTGGAGGGAGGCAGGAGCAGAGATGTGAAATGCCCAAGACAGAGTTTCACTACACCCACACATGGTCCTGGCCCATGCACCAAGCTGTGTCCCAGAGGGGCTGCTCTTATTTAGGGAGCTCAGAGAGGAAGGTGTTGGAAAGCACAAGGTTGTGCAAGTCCATCTGGCCTGTGACTAATTAGGAGCTGGCTTTAAGCAATTAGACCTGAGGATGCAATAATGCCTGGCGCCTGTCTGGAACAGTTACCTGGCTGTGTCCACACTGCTGGATGCCCAGGGCTGGAGGCGGCTGTGCTGAGTTTGCTGTCACTGCACTGGTGGGTGCTGTGGGACAGACATCTGGGAGCTCAGGATGTGCTGGGGGACTTGTTCCATGTGACAGAATAGGAAAAAAAGTGTCTGAATGAGGACTGGGAAGCTAAAACCTACATGAAGCTGGTTGGCTGTCAGCAGCAGGGCTCCAGTTGTACCACAAGAAATAGCTCCAAGTTCCTTCTGGTAGCAGGGAGACATTTGTTAAGAGAGGTTTCTTGGCAGCTGCAGCCCCTGGCGATGCCCACACTGACTCTGAAGGTTTCAGAAGAGGCAGAAACAGGCTTGTCAGTGTTCTAAGCCAGAACCTACTGATCTTGGAGCTGATCAGTGAACCCACGAAATCAGATAGCTTGGTTTCTTTTCGTGCCTCCTTCCTGCTATTGTCAGCAAAGTGTTTACTGGGCACTTTCTGGTCTCTCCTTGGCTCGACACTACCAGAGAAAGATGCTGATGCAGCCAAAGATCATTCCACAGCATTCTTTCCAAAATCATCCAGTTGTTGGCATATTATTTAACGTGGACACACTCTCTGCAAGCAGAGGCTGCCAGCCTGGCTGGCACAGAGGCTTTGCTGTAGCATCAGGTGAGGGGCAACCACCAGCAGCAACCACCATGCAGCCTCTGCTCTGCCCCAGTCATGGGATCATCATGAGGCCTCGTTTCTCTGCTCATTCCAAGCCGTGCAGATGAGGCATGATGGTTTTGAAACCTTGGGGTTAACCACACTGGCTAGAATTAGGCACAGCCTGCTCTGTGAAGAAACACAGGCTGGTTTCTCCTTCCCTGTTCCTGCCCATGCCTTTCCTCAAGCTGGGCACCCTCCTGGGCCACCCTGAGCCCAGCCATGCTCAGCCTTGTCCTGGGATGCTACAGGCTCTGCAGGCACCATCCTGCTCAGGCCCTGACACAGCTCCACCTTTGGGCTCTTGTTTAAATCCTGGGCAGCTCCTGAGAAGCTCCTGCAATTCCATACTGAGCTGGGGCACTGGGAATGGAGATGGGGACAAGCAGATCTCAGAGGGCCTGCGTTTACTGAGCATACTCTACCAGGTTCTCCTGCCATTCACCCACCAGCTCTGATCTGAGTAGGCTGGAGCAGCCCAGGAGGGTTTTCACCCTCTGTGGCATCTCAGCTCCCCCTTTGGCACCTCTGTACCTGCAGAGATGCTGTGGCTGCACCACGCCTGTCACCTCAGAGTCAGCCTCTGGGACACTGTCACATCTCATCCCTGGGTGACAGCCAAGCTGAGTACCAGCCACTGAATGGAAAGTAATCCTAAACCAGCGGCTGAAAGGGAGACAAGAGCCCCCAGATGGGGTTTCGGAGCTGGGCCGTGCAGCAGGGAGGGGTGGGGGCTGCAGAGCGTGACCTCCACTCATCCATCAGCGAGGGCTGGGTCACCCAGCATCCCCAGAGCCTTCCCGGAGCCTTCCCGGAGCCTTTCCCTGCTCAGCTCTGCCTGAAGGGCGTGAGGGGTGCTGAGCCAGGGTGACTCCGGTTTGCAGAGCAGAGCGTATAAACATCTCTGCAGTGCACAAGGGTCCTGGCAGGACCGCTCAGGGATCTCCTTTTGGCTGCCTTCACTAAAAATTTTCTTCCAGGGAAAGGACTCCCTCTGCCTGCTGGCGATGAGCTCGGGAGGAAGGGATTGCTGCAGCTGCGGTGCTGTAGCTGACAGCAGCCAGTAAATCTGTGCAGGGAGATGTTGTGCTTGCATAACCCCTGGTCCTGCGGCTCAGAGCATCCCTGCATCCCCCGGTCCTGATGCTCAGAGCATCCCCCGATCCTGCTGCTCCCAGCATCCCTGCAGCCCCCCCCTCCCCGGGACACTCCACGTCCTGTCTGGCACTTCATCTCCCTCCGGGGAGGTGTTTGCCAGGACCCCCTGCTCGCATGAAACAAAAGATAAATGAGACCTTTAAATCCCCCATGGTATCCTCTAGCCAGAGCCAGACACAGCGAAGTGCTGAACGATCCAGCGGGTACAAACATGGAGGCACTTCACGGTCATTAACCAATTAACAGTCAAAACAGCCTTATGAGAGGCCACATCAGTCCTGGCCAGGGCAGCTCATCCCAAAGCTGTGTAAGAGCCAGCCAGGCCGACGAGTACCCCCAGCCACAGCCTCCTCTGCAATCAAGGGGCTATTTTAAGCTGCAGCACCAGACTTATGAAAGGCTTGGACAGTCACCCTGACCCTGACAAGCCTCAGGGCGTCCCCTTTGTGTCTCTCCAAGATAAATAATTCTCCATGTCCCAGCCTGCAGCAGGGAGCCACAAGGCTTGGGGGAATGGAGCACAGCCAGTCCTATGGCAGGGCCACTGCTGCTGCCACCCAGCCCCTTCTGCCACCTCGGTGGCTGGGACATCATCCCTGGGTGGTGGGGAGTGCTGATTCATGAGCAAGAGGGAGGAGGTACATGAGAGCCACCTCTGCCGGCCTGGTTTTTAAAAGACTGTCCTTAAAACAGCTGGTGTGCTCTGAGCAAGTGATCCATGGTTGTGCCGTCTCAGAGCAAACACCCAACCCTTCTTCTGAGGCATTTACAGCAGTTTGCTTCTATTGGCAAATCCAATCATAAAAATTAAATTGGAAGTTAATGAAAGCAACCCACTCCAAGTCGTGCATCAGCAGGACAAGGTGACAGGGGCCTGTTTTCGCTGATATTCCTGCTAGGAACACTGACCTTTCTGTCCCTCTCGCGGGCGAGCAGTGCGGGCAGTTTGACAAGCAGCTCGACCTGGGGCTCTCTGATTACTGTAACACCATCCCCAGCCCCGAGCCCGGTGTGCAGCCCTCGAGCTGGGCCCTTCCAGGGGCTGGAGGAGGATGGGTTACACTTCCAGAGCCAGGCAGACAGCGGGGAGGAGCAGTGGCTCATCCAGAGAGAAATTTAGGGGATGAATGGATTGAGAGCAGGCCTGACAAGAAGGATGCTTTTAATGGCAGGGATGAGCTCTTTGAGCAGGATGGCACCAAGGGCACAAATCCCAGTAAAAGCTGGAGAGGGAATGCATCCACAGCTCCTCCCTCTCCTTTCTAAAATCTGTCATGTTTCTAAACTAATTAATTAACGCGTTATCCATAATTTGATATCGATTACGGCAGGTCAAGTTGGGAGCTTCCAGATCTACTGGACGGTAAAATCCAGGCCATCAGTGACTCGGATGGAGTGAACTATCCCTGGTACGGGAACACCACAGAGACCTGCACCATCGTGGGTCCCACCAAGAAGGAGTCCAAGTTCAACATCAGCATGAACGACAACTTCTACCCGAGCGTGACGTGGGCGGTGCCCGTCAGCGACAGCAACGTGGCCAAGCTCACGAGCATCCACCGGGATCAGAGCTTCACCACCTGGCTGGTGGCCACCAACACGGCCACCAACGAGATGGTGACCTTGCAGACTATCAAATGGCGCATGAGGCTGGGCATCGAGGTGAACCCCAGCAGGCCCCTGGGGCAGCGTGCCAAGCTGCAGGAGCCCTCTGCTCAAGAGCAGCCCCAGGTCCTCAGCAAGAATGAGCCAATACCACCCAGTGCCCTTGTCAAACCCAATGCCAATGATGCTCAGGTACTCATGTGGAGGCCAAAGGATGGACCACCACTCGTGGTGATACCCCCCAAACATCGATAATACACACCTGGCGTCCCGGCACCGAAAGGGAGAAAACTAAACCCGAAGCAAAACAATCACTTAGGTATTAGGATACACACATATAATCTGAGCAAAATCAAAATGCACTTTTTATTCATTCAACAAATGCAACCATTCTACCTTCTCCCATTGGGACGGATTTCACTGTGCTAAAGCTAAAGAGGAGACCTTGGACTGGGTCTGTCTCATCACTGGATTCCTAAGGGAAGAAATTAACACTGATGTCTACCCTATAGCTTTTTTTTATTTCCCTACTTTAGTTCCCGTTTGAACTTCAGTCTCATTAGCTTGTCCAGAACTGCCCAGAACAATAAGAACATTTTATTTGGGATTTTAAGAATTTTTTTTTTTTCTTTTTGGTTGAGAACGAAACAAGTTCCTGGAGCAAAAAGTTGACTATTTAAGATAAGGAATTTTTTTTTAAGCTGTAAGGTTCTGAGTTGCAAATCCAAGTCATGCGGCCTTATGTAGACTTTGCTTTGCATTGCCAAACTTTTGCCTTAAAGCTATGTTTGAAAAAAAAAAACAAAAAAACAACAAAAACACCACCAGGCAGAATGTCCTTTCTACAGAATTCTGGAGAGAAAGTTTTGGAACAAGGGATAGATTGTCAGCGTAGCACGGGCTGATGGATGAGAAGGGCATAAAATTGGAAGAAGCAAGAAAATCTTCCTCTTTTTAAAACCTGGAACAAGGGAGCACGGAAATCATCTCAGTTTCAAAGCAATGCAAATAACAAACCTGCTGTTGGATGGCTCTCGAGGGGGAGCTCCCAGGCCACCTCCCTGCTCTGCAGGAGGGGTTGGAAGCTCCTCGTGCTGCTCACCCGTGGTGATCTCAGCCTCCCGTTAGCAGTTTAACATGGAATAACCTCACAGCTGGAATTGTGGCCCTGGGAGTCAACACCAATCAAGGGGGGGGATGTCCCACTGGGTTTGTCTTTGGGACACACAGATGTTTTCCCAGCTAGCCCACAGCCTCACCTTCTCGTGGATAAGAGCCAGGGGCTCGTGCACCTGCTCCGTGAAGCTCCGTCGCCCCGTTTGCCCATGAAATCCCGATGACGGTGCTGTGCAGAGAGCAGGATGTGAAAAGGATCCTTCTGAAGTCACTGGAGACACACAGGTGTCAGCAAGGGCAGATCTTACCCACCAAGTCTACCCAGCAAGATCTGTAGTTCAGGAGCAGCCACGTCTGAGAATAACAGGGATCATTCCTGGCAAACGCAGCAGTGACAGCTGAGGAAAACTCTTCCTTCTGTGGTAACAAATCACACTGGGATTAGTAGAATATTTTCTTCCCAATGACCTCATGATCTACCTGACTGTCAGGAACGAGGCACAGGCAGGACCGTGACACCTTCTCTGTCTGTCATGGCCCAAACATCCATTGTAGCAAAGGGTAACACACGAGAAGGTGCAGGCAGGGCAACACCTGAGCCTTGGGTGTGGATCCTCAGTGAGGAAGGAGCATTTGGAGGAGGAGGAGGAGGTGAAACCTGTAGGTTTTAATAAGGACTAGATGGCTGCTGAGATAACCAGATGCTTTTCTGCAAAGGAGGATGAGGCAGAAGAGCCTTTTGAACGGGAGGGATGGGTGTGAAGGCAGAGGAAGTTCTGTGGTAGAGGTGGCATCTGGAGGCCAGGGCACAGGATGGGGGTGGAGGATCTGCCCTGCTCCAGCACATGGCCCGAGGCAGATCACTTCCCTCTGCAGCTCCTTCCCCCAGAAAATATTTCTTCCTCCTATTAACAACTTGCCTCAAGAGCTGGGACTAAGGAGAGTTCTGCATGCCAGGTACAAGCCTGGCCCTGCTGAGCTGGTCTGAACAGGTCTCACAACCCCACACACGCTGCTCAAAAAGCTCTCCCCTTGGAGAGGCACCAATTAGCTGCTATTCCTATCCTCACCTTCCACACGGGACGTTACCAGCAAGAAATTCTCCTTCCTCACTTCTCCACAGCCACACCACCTCCTTTGGCAACAGGTTCAACATCACCCCCTGCCTGGGGAATGCACATCCAGAAGTTGTGTCCCCCACCAAGACAGCCTCAAACCAGCAAACAAGGATCCTGGGGCCCTGCAGCCATTCCCCTGTCTCCAGGGGAGCCCACCCTTCTCCATCCACTGGCTTTCAGAGATGCTCAGCCACGGAAATGCTCCTTTCCATGGGCAGAGCTCTGAGGTGGGAGGTCTGGCTTGCAAATGACTGGACTGGATCAAACCCAAATCCACAAGCCAAAGGGTGCCTAAATCTCGGCTTTGGGACTCTAAAAGATGAAGCTAGGGAGATTTGGACTTGCACAGTCACTCTCTGTATTAAACTCCGTTTTCTTACCTGGATTCAGATCCAACTATAGCTCCACTGGCACAGCCCTTTGGGACTTGTCTGTATTTTCTCCGAGGCAATACATGCAGAAGAGGACAAACTCTGAGCTGTGGGTGAATAGCTGATCGTGCTCTCACACATCTTGGCTGCTGCTGAGTCCCATGGGTGGGAGCAGAAGGGGGATTTGTGTCTGGTATTCACTTTGTCTCCAGGTGCTCAGTACTTACAGTTCTCACTGATGTCAGCCTGGGTCGAAGGAATCGGGCCCAGTTGTCTTAACTAGCTGCATGAAGGAATTCCAAGGAAAGATTTCTTCTCAGTCACCAAAAACCACATTCAGGGAACACCTATGTCCTTTTCCACTTAGCTTTGTGTTGGACTTAGTCTCCCAGTGCATTAAGTAAACCTGGTTCCTCCTATTCCCTCTACCTGGTAGACTGAACACATCCATGCAATTTGACAGTAACCTCCTGGCTAATTTGTCCTGTTGCACTGAGCGGACCCAGCTAAGCAGTAAATACAAAATTTCACGTTGGGGTCGGCTTTGCATGGACTTCTCCCTTCCCAAAGAATGCCTTTATCCCGTGCCTAGGTCAAAATGTGCCCCTTCACCTCCATCTGCATCACCAGACATGGCATAGAGAGTGATGCTGCCTCTTTTGAGATTTCATGCGTTGTGATTAAAAGTGATGTTTTTCCAATGCTGCTTCATTACAAACCTGGTGGGGACAGACTGTCTGTAACAGGAAGGATGGCTGGCAGTGACAGAGGGTCTCAGACCCCACTGTTACTGTGGCTGCTTAATGGCCTCGTGTTAGAATAGGGATTGATTGTCAGGGTTCCAGTGGGGACTTAAATGTCTGGGGACCCAGGGCAGAGCGGTAAATGAGCAGAGGTGAATCAAGCTCCTTCTCTGGCAGCTTTTTGCAGAATCAGGAATACACAAAGGATACACAGGGAAGGTGTTGGGGCACCGACACGGGATACACGGATGAGTGTGAGCGTGTCTCTGCCTCACCCTTCCCATCAGTGACACTCTCAGCTCTTTATAGACCCGAATCCCCACAGGGGCTCAGAGTGTAGCCTGGCCATCCCTGTCACAGCCCCGTCGCGGTTCAGGGTGGGAAACAGCCCTGGCCCAAACCCTCACCTGCACCCAGGGCCGGGCAGGGGCTGCTGAGCACGGCCAAGGCGCCGGGTGGGTCGCGGACCTCGTGGTTCTCCTTCCCTACCCTTGACACGGAGATGAGCGTGGGAAGAGAGGGGCAGCCCCTCGGGGGGTCAGAACAGACCCTCAGGAGCCTTGGGGAGGGGTAGAGACCTGTCGAGCCGGCGCCAGGCTGGGTCCAGCCCGGGGGGAAGGCGAGGCACCGCCGTCCCTCCTGCCCTGGCTCCTGGCGCAGCAATAAGAATCGTCCTTGGTCTTGCAGAGATACTGTGAAAACAAAACCAAGATGTACCAGAGTCTGGACACTTACAGAGATGTAAAAAACAAAACCCTGCTTTTATAACAGACAGAGAAATAAAGTGAAATTTTCAAACGCGTCTGCCTGGAGTCGTTTGGGCGGTGGCTGTTTTTAAACAAATGTCTCTGCGCTCACGTTTCGAGGCAGGATAAGCGCCCTATTTACCATCAGTTGTCACCCCTGTCAGCTCTTGGGCTGCAGCAGCCAGAGCCCGGAGGTTTCTGGTGAAAAGCACCAGCCAACATCCAGCATTTTTCATCGCCAGGTTGCTGCGCCTCTCGGGGCAGCCGGAGCCGGGCAGCGCCTGAACTTCTGCACATTTCGGTTTCCTGACACCGTTTGCTTCTTTAGCAAAAGCCGAGTCAGATGCTCGCTGGAAGTTCCACATCTGGGAGAGGCAGCAGCGCAGAGCCCTGGGCAGAGGAGAGGATAAAGCTGCTGCAGTCCGTGTCTGCTTTTCAACCACCACCTCTCTTCATTCCATTATTCCCTGCCCGGCCCCGAAAATTTTCACGTTCAGGTTTTGTTTGCTTTCCAGGAAAGGAAAGTGCTGACATGAGTTCTGGAGAGCAGGGGGTGCCCGGCCAAGCAGCCAGCACAGCTCCACTGCTGATCCCTTAAATCCACAGGGCCCCACTGGCACCTTCCAGCCCTGGGCTCCAGCTCTTCGTGCCACAGCCCGACCCCACCGCAGCCTCCGTCCCACCGGCTCTGCCCAAGCAAGACAGGTTTCTCTTTTTTACATTTTTTTGGTCTTTGAGAAGTTTTGCTGGTCTCTGATCCGGCTGGCAAAGCAGCATCAAAGCTTCTCCAAAAAGCACCAAAGACCTGCTCCGTCTGCTGTGGGATCAGTGCTGTGGCAGTGACACAAACAAGCGCAGGAGGGGAAGAGGAGGAAGGAAACTCCCAGCTTGAGAAAAGGAATGTGCAGGGATGGAGCTTGAGCAGGGGACAGGACAGATTCTGAGTGGGATTCCTTTCCACAGTGGAAACACTCCAGCCTCATCTGTTGATAGCTGGTTAAATTTAGACGTCCCAGTTTTGGAGGGAGGGAGGGAGGGGTGGGGAGGGGACACCAGCCAACTCACAGCTGCTTTGGTGAGATCCTGGAAAAGCTGAAAGCACCCGGTCACTTCTCCCTGCACAGGGACACTGGAAAAGCCCCTGTGAGGGATGAGGAGGGCAGAGGGAAGGTCATGAGCTGCTGAGCCCAGCACAGCCCGGGTGATGCTGGAGCCCCTTTCTGGTAGCACCAATCCTTGACTGCAGCACATGTCAAACTTCACTGTTCTACAAGTTTTGTCCCTTGGCTTTGTAATTTTCTAAGCTTAGTTTTAAACAGACTGAGGGAACAGTTCCTTCATTTGAAGAAGCCCTCTGACCTCCACAGTTCCTGCTTGAAACTCTGCAGGGACTTTCCTCTGCTGATGCAAATCAGATTTTGTTCCCTATTTCTTCTCTTTCACGTTTCCTTAAATTGTTCATGTGCAGCAGCTGCAAATACTGCTTTCATTCCTTTGTGTTTTCAAGTTTTAAAGCAAAAAAATTTTAGCAGTGCCCTGAAGAACCTTGAAGCACCTATTAAAAATAAAATAAAAAAATATAGTGCCATGAATTGACACGTGATTGTAACCGCTCCTGAAACAACCTGCACTGAGATTTTCAGGGCTACCTTTAGTAACTTTTGTTAATTGGTCCCCACAAAGCTTTTGGAAAAAAGGATTTCCCTCTGAGGGTGGTGAGGCCCTGGCATAGGTTACCCAGAGAAGCTGTGGCTGCCTCATCCCTGGAAGTGTCCAAGGCCAGGTTGGACGGGGCTTGGAGCAACCTGGGACAGTGGGAAGTGTGGGAAGGGGTGGAATGAGATGGGCTTTAAGGTCCCTTCCCTCCCAAACCATTCTGTGAAGAACCCAAATACAAGAGAGCAGCACTGGAGAATCAGGCCCCACTCAACCACGATTCATAACTTTGGGGTTTTCCCACATTTCCCTTTCACCTCTGCACCTGCAGAGAGGTTCTGTGAGAGCCCTGAGCAGCAGTGACTGCAGCACCCTGCTCTGAGAGGGGGAGCTGTAGGGGGGCTCACTGCTTCTGCCCATGCTGGGGTGGGTGTGTGAGGAGGCAGAACTGCAGCCCAGGTTGGAGCAGCAGCAGTGGAGCCCCAGCACTTGAGCTTATCTCCTGTGCAGGGGACACACGAGGCCTGATAAAGGCACTGGCAGCACAGAGCCTGCATGAGATAAGGGCAGGCAGGGGAAATCCTGGCTCTGCAGCAGGGGACAGACACACACTGGCAGAGGAGGGGCTTTGTGACCCACTGGGAGCTGCAGGGAAAGGAGGTGGGGATGGGGTGAGGTGAGGAATATGCTGAGAGTGACCACAGAGCCCCTGGGGAGCTGAGCCCACGGACACACGTAGGCGTGCAGAGCTGGGAGATGTGTTAACACATCCAAGCTCATCCCTGGGAGAGGAAGAGTCACAGACTCACAAAGGTTGGAAAAGACCTCCAAGGTCACGGAGTCCAACGTTTGACCAAACACCCCCATGTCAATTAAAGCACAGCACTGAGTGCCTGCTCTCCATGGCTGCAGCACCCCAGAGCCTCACGGCTGTGAGAGGGAGGACAGGGATGGACTCACTGCTGACCCAGGGCTGCTCATCCCTGCAAGCCACAGCCGCCTCTTCCCAGCCCCTGGGGCTCCACACGACATTTATCTAGGAACAAAACCTTCCCTGGCACTCCCAGACTCACTCATGCCAAAGCCTCATGCAGGATTATTTTTCCTTGTAAGCAATGCTGGAAGCAATGCACGAGGGACACATGAAAACTAAGAAGGGATAAATAAAATGTCATTTCAGCCTCTGAGCCTGGACACGTACACGGCTGAGGGGAGAAGGGAGCTCTGCTCCAGAGTTCTGGCAGGGACACAGAGCAGTGCCCTGATTCCTGGGCAAAGCAGTGGCAGGAGAGGTGGGGCCACCACCTGCCTTCACCTTTCCCCAGCCTCGCTCCCAGCATCCAGAGCAAGGGAATGCTCTGCAGCACTTTTCCAACCTCCATCATCTCTCACAGGGATCCCTGTCAGACTCAGCCCATGCCTGAACCCACCAGAGCAGCTCCCTGTTGGGGCTGAGAGCCCTTCCTGCCCAGGATGGTGTGTCAGCAGCACCGTCTGGTTTCTCCCACAGAGCAGATTTTGGTCAGGGACAGTCAGCTCTGCCCCTGGCGGGAGGGTGGCCACGGGGGACAGGCAAGCTGAGGGATATAACCCAGCAGCAGGGGATGAACTCCAGCCCTGCCATCCCTTCCCACACCGACAGCAGAAGGATGACACTGACATTTGTCCTCTGGTCACCTCCACACTGTGGTACAGAGGGGCCAGAGGAATGATGTCCTTCCCTTCCTAGGAAATAGAACCAGACAGAAGGATATGGCCAACACCACATTTTGAAATATCAAGCGTTATACAGCAAAAGCCTTCCAAACATGAGAGTTAAGTAATTAACTTTTCTGTCTCTGTGACAAAGCTATGGTTTTACCTTATTTTTCCAGAAAAATGGCTCTCTTCTTTGTTGTTCTTTTAGCCTTCAAGGAAGCAGAAATCCATTTTTTGGTCTCCCCACAGGTTTGGGGAGATCTTTTTGTGCCTGAGGCTTCCCTCTGCCCAGCACAGTGACACCATCCCTGTGCTGTGTCACAGCAGAGCACTTCCAGCGCTTGGCTCCCCACTGCCTTGAGGCCACAGCATGGTCTCAGGCGAGGGGGAAAGAAGTGTGTGCTTTCATTAGAAATAATTAAGACTTTGCCTTTGATAAAAGCCTTGAAAGACTTCTGCTCGTACTGAAAGAGCAGGAAAAAAAAACAAAGAGGCACAGAAGGCAAAGCTCCTCCAGAACAGCAGAATGAGGGCTGTAGGTTATCCAAGGATTAACCAGCATGGACAAACTACTGAATGAGACTCCAAGCCTGGTTAGTCCTTGAATTCTTCCCCCAAGACTGGAGTTTTCTGCATTAGCAGCTTTACCCTTTGGTGGATGTCCACCCACAGAGCACCGGACAGAGGCCTCATGATCAGAGGCCACTTAGCAGAGGTGACACAGCCCGTGACAGCCTCTGGCAGCCACCAAGCCACTGTCACACGCACTTGCCAACTCCTTGAGTCACCTAATGAAAATGCAGATTTTCCAAAGCCGACTCTGCTGGGGTTTGTGCATATTCCTGTGGGCTTGTGGTCACGATCAGCCTCTCTGAGCTGCTCAGCTCCTCCAGCAGCTACTATGGAAACAGGGAGCAGCACCTGTTTCTCAAGGGCAGATAGTTCAGGGGGTTGGGCTGTTTCACACAGGATTTGGGAACATTTGCAAGAAAATGTGTGTTCAGTCAGGGTCTGGGGTAATTCTAAAGGCTCTTTGCTCACCAGGAGTTAAACAGGTACCAAAGAGCAGAGCAGGGACACCCCCAACTGCTCCCATCATTCCAAAAAAGAAATTCTAAATGTCTCAGCCTGCCAACACCACATTCTTACCAAGCCAATCTTCTCAAGCAAGAGGCTTCTGAGCTATCTGGGGGAGCACAGCTGATATGGCCTCCGAGGAGGTGTCACATGCCACAGTGAGGGGAGATTAATGCAAAGAATTTAAGGTCAATGGTTTGGGCCAGCTGCTATTTATAAAGAGGAAGGAAAGCACGGCAGTGTCACCTCTAGGCCTTAAGAAATGTCTTGTCAAGGGGAATACACTGGGAGGGGCACACTTCAATCCATCTTCAGCTTTTCTTCACCTCCAGACCAGCCACTTCAGGAGTATTCCCTCTGTCCCAGTGCTGTGATCCCTGGATCACCAGAACTCTCCCTCTTCCCCAAAAAGGACTGGGAGGTTACACCCAAATCCCCAAAGTGCTGCCTCTAGCATGACCCATGGCACACCAGGGTGCAGAAATCAGGGCAGATGATAAAGCCTTGGAGCCCATGGCCTTGCAAAGCCTCTCCACAGCTAAAACCAAGCCCTCCTTGTACACTGAATTTCCCACATTTCTCCATTTCTAAAGGAAACCTGCCTAATGTCGTTCCCAGGCGCAGAGACAGGAAGGACACCTGGCTCAGCAAGGACAGCAGTCAGGAAAACATTTTCAGGCTGATTTGAAAAATGCAGTTTCTTCAGGAACTGTTGACAAATATCAGTAGTTTATAATGGATATGAAAACAAGAAGTTATCAATTATTTACAATTCCCAAAAATTATCACATGCTCACCAAACCAGAAAATGTCACCTGTCATCGTATCACTCGATAGTAAAAAAAAAAAAAAGGAGAAAAAGAAACATTAGAATGTTTCTGCTGAAAATGCAGAACTCTCCAAAACATCCCAATAGGACCAAGAAGAAAACCCCATCCCATCTGCATGTACTCAGCTAACACAGGAGCTGCTACTTCAAATGTGCTACCCACAGAGCAACAAAACCTGATTGCATCATTTGGAGGTTTCAGGGAGGTCAGATGCATCAAATAGAAAAAGTGTTTGGCCAGAAGCCTTCAGGGCATCCTTTAAAACATTTGTTTAGTATGTTCAAGTATAAACACACGAGAATTTCACAAATGATATGGTCTAAAGCCAAAAGCTACAGGGAAGAAGCACAATCTCATCCCTGTTAGAAAAACATGTATCCCAACAGGAGAATCCAACAGCCAAAGCCAAAAAAAGCAAAATCACTAATGCCTCTGGATGGAGGTCACGTGTCTGCTTCCAGGGCCACAAGTTCTCCCCAGAACCTGAGCACCATTTTTTTGAGTTCTGTAAGGTTTACAGAAAGGTAAAAATAGGAGAGCTTTTACTTCCCACCTCTTTGCTGAATGTTACTGCCATGGGAACGTGCTCTGCACGCTGCCAGCTTCTTCCCAGATAATTTCCTATTTCTCCACTAAGCCTCTGGCTCACACATGACTCAGTTTCAGCACTTCACTGAGATAAGCATGTGCCCCATCCTAGACTTAAAATTAGCAGGGCTAACCTCAGCCCCTTCCTTCAGAGCCTGGGATAGCCAGGCATTCTATTAATGAAAAATGTGCTGGTTTATGTCAGAACCAACTGGAGCTACTCCCTTGTGTAGGCAAGGGATGGATAAGAGAAAGCTGAGCCCAGCACGGGGCTGGCTAAGCCCAGCACACATCCACCTCCTCTTGATGAAGGGGGATAATAAACCCTTCCACCACAAAAAACATCAAGCCAGATAAAATAGTTTAATATAGAGCGAGAACAAGTATTGCATAAAAATAAGGAAAATCTTTTTCTTAAAAAAAAAAAAGAAGTCTGAGAACTCGTATTTAGAAGAAAAGCTGGTTGGGTTATCGATCATGTGGGTGACTCATGAACGCAGGAGCTACAGGAAGAGTTCAGGATGTTCCTAGCTTCTCCAGCCACTAAATCCAGAGGAAGATCTGTGGAGCAAGATAAAAAGAAAACCACAGCAGTGAGTTCTAGAGCCTCCCTCAGGCAGCATTAATTCAGCAGATCTCTCAATCAAACCTCCAGTCTCCCTAGTACCAGGAGCTTTTTATGAGAACACATGAGTATTTCCAGCCTCTTTTACCTGAGCCTGCAGCAACACACACTGACTAGATATAATTGTGCTTATTCTAGAGCCTGCCATCTGCAGAGATCCATGTTCTCTCTATCTGACAGGGAAACAAAGTTTAAGAAACTTGCTGGAAGGGATCCAGCCAGGCAGAGGCAGAGCAGATGACAGAGTTAACCTTTAACTGTAAATCATCATCTCAGTTCAGCCACCAAAGTACCAATTTATTTCATTCCTTGTTTCAGCCTGATAAATGGAGCAGACTCCTGATTCACACACACAGCTTGAGCACACACATCATGTCCCTGAGAGGTAGAGAAGAAGCATGATCCAAGTGGAAATCTTCTCTTAAGAGACAGGTAAACCTCACTGGAAAGCTCACACCCAGAGCCTGGGCTTTGACCTCTGCAGCATCACCAAACTGGAAATCAGAACTAGTATTTAAATGCTATTTTCAGAGTGTGCTCTTGTAAACCATTCCACTCTTTATTCTGATTCCATTGGTATTTTTAAGGAAGAGACAAGGCACAAACTGGCACTTACGTGTTAGGTGATCCAAAACCAAACCCTGAAAGAAAAGCGAGATAGAAACACAGTTGGTAAAAGGGAAAATGAATGCGTGGGATTTGTAGTAAATGTCCCCTCCCACACACAGATTGAAAAATACTTCTTTCCTGCCTTAGGCCAGGAAAAAAGGATGGGCAAACAATGGAAGTCAAATCTCCATCTACAAGAGAAGTGACTTCCCCGGCTCCTAAGAGAGCTCGGCTTTCACTGCTCATCAGCCAGGTCATTCATTAGCAGCCCTGCAGACAATGTGCCTGGTTTGGTCCTCTCTCTCTGAGCTGCTTTCTGGAGGTGGTTTGTGCTTAATGCAGGCCCCTGGTGTCAGGCAGCCACCAGGGAATGGCTCTGCTCTGAACCCTGGCTAAATCACCGTGCCTTCACTGAACTGCAGCAGAAAAACATTTGGCTGTTGGTGTTCCAGCTCAGTTCTCCAGTGCATATTCCTCTGACACTGAGTACTTAGAGCACAGATACTCAAGCACATGGTACTGAAGAAATATTCCTTATTTCTCAGTATTTTCCTTTGAGGAGAAAGAGCAACTCCACAAAAAAAGGGGGTGAAAAACAATAAGAAGATGAGGTGTGCAGAGAAGTTGTGATGTGCTGACATTGCAGATCAGTGATGGAATTAGGAGCTGAAGGCTGAGGAGGTGCTACACCCCACCCTGCACCTCAGTTCTCCTGGACATGGAGCCTTCCCCACTGCACCACCAGGACCAGGCAGATCTTTGGCCGGGAGCTGAGCAGTCCCACTCAATTTCCAGGGAAAACCAGAGACATGGGGGCTGTTAGGGTGATTTTAACTTCTCCTACCTCCTCCACCTGTCCCAAAAGCTGAGAATCCACTGCTCTGTGTGCCAAAGCCTGTGCCCTGTTGGGACAGGGAGCCAAACGTGGGTGTGTTTTGGTTTGCCAAGGTGCCAAACGACGCCGTGTTGTTACTGGTACCACCAAACCTGTGGGTTTTAAAGAGAAAATCTGAGTTTGCAAACGTCTTCTCACTTACACTGGGAGTTTGTCCCCATCCCTGTGATAACAGTGCACTCCTTAAACGAGGATACATCAAAAGGTGAGACCAGATACGAATAATTGTTCATTTTGGAAAGAGATTTCCTGGTTTGGGAGAGACTATTGTACATAGAAAGGTCTGTTCAGCTCCCAGTCTTGACACACACTGGGCAGGAGGGCAAATTTGTTCGTGCTTACACAGGGTATGTTTCCAAGTGCTTGGAAATACCAACTCCAGCCATCAAATGGAATATTTTAATCCACCACTGTGTGTGGTTTGCACCGAAAGTACAGCATCGCTTTGCTTCACAAACAGGGCAGCAAACACAATTGGTGTGAGCTGCTCAAAGCCAGAGCAGAAAGCAGAGCCCAGATACAGAACCCAGATTCCCAAATTTCAGAGGGTACCTTCCCCATTGCCCAGAGAAATCTGCAGATCATCCCTGAATTCCTCTCTCTCCCCAGCCCATTTTGAACCACACAACGTTCCAGTGCTTCCCTGAAGATCTGCAGCAAGTCGGCATTTCTCCCCACCACCTCTAACTAATCACTTCCCTAATTGCCTTTGGGGACTGAAATGAGGAACACTTTTATATATGGAAATGTGTCTTTCTCCACCCACTCTGTCCAACCAGGCAGCACGAAGCTCTCAGTGTGACACACTAATGAGACCATGACATGCAGTATGGTTCTCTGCCCTTCCTTCCATTCTGAATATAAGAAACGTTCTCAAAGAACGACCTTCAAGTTTAACTCAAACTGGGCAAAATGCAGACACAAGATTTCCAAATGACAAGCTCTGCAAGTGCAGAACAATCCTAAAACCCAGCAGCAGCCTGAGCAGAGCTGGACAAGTCACAGTGTGCCAGCTCTGCAAGGCTGTGCCTCACACAAGCTCCTGTCATTTCTCACTTAAAACACGACCTGACAGCACGTTAACCCACCTCTCCATCCATCCACATCTAGGAGACTTTAAAAAACCCAAAACACAGACCCACATCAAAAGCTATCTCTCCAGACAAAAGACAGCCCTTGTAGCAATGTGACAAGCAATTCACCTGGCAAAGGACATCACCTCTCCTCTCCCAGCCACTGCCAAGTGTGCACACTGCTTCCACAGACAGCAGCAGACACCAGGGGCAGTTCAGAAACTTTGCATCCCTGGCCCTGCTTGGGGTCCTCACCTCTGTTCTTGCAGGCAGCACTCAGAACCACAAACGTGCTTTTCTCAGGAAAAGCAGAACAGACTTTTAAAAAAGTTTTTTTAAAAAAACAAGCAAGGTTGGGTGATGTGTTCGGAACAAGAGGTTTTAGAGCTCTCCATCTTCTCAGGACCGTGCTACAACACACGAATCCTGTCTGTCTTGTGTAAGGAAGAGAAGGTGAAAATAGTGACAAGAAAACTTTTGGTTCAAACTGCTCCTTTCAGCTGCAACCAGAAGAGGCCTGTTGGAAAGGCTGCACACAGTAGGAGTAAGAAACAGCTTAATATGGATTTTTTTTCCCTGACACAAAAAAGACATGAAGTGCAGTCATTGCCTGGTAACAATTTAATTCAACCTATCTTGCTCAGATTTTCAGGCCTCTTGTAAAGCTGCTGTGCAAAACACAACTGAGATGCACTTGAGGTTAGTTTATAAAAGCAAAACATCATTTGCCCACCAACAGTCAGAACTGCAGGCTCTGAAGAAGTGTAGTGATTTCTGTTTCTGACGCCCTCATCATTTATTGAGTGATGCAGATTTTTCAGAATTGAAGCAGTATGAATCACATGTATTTAAGTCAGCAGAGTATTCTTAGGAACTTGGAGCTAATACAACACCATGTACTTGCAAATAACTTCTTTGGAATTGGGATTTTTAAAGTTTCACTTCAAGAGAAAGGCAGAAAGGAAGTCCTGCACAGATGCTACATTATACTGCAGAATTAAACTATTGCTCAACATTTTGTAGTGAGATTTGGATTTTTGTAAAGCTGCCTGGGAATTCTGCACACTCTTTAAAAGTTTTAAAAATCAACATCCTCAGGGAACTCTGAAAATATCAGATCAAGTCTGTATCTTTCTAGTAGAGAAAAGATTGTAAAAGCTTCCCACAAGTTAAGCCACTGAATTATCTTTCTTGAGTCTGCAGACTGCTTATGCAAGATCTCTTTTCCATCCACATGCTGCTTGTTCTGAATCCCATTTTATCTTTAAGCTCTCCGTGTTGTCACTGAGCACATCCAGTCTCGGTACAGCACAATGGCTGGATGTTGGAACTGAACAAACTACCAGCTGATTTAAGCTAAGTCATCCCTACAAAAACATCCTCCTTCGTGGAGATTTAATTAAGCTGCCTGTGTTTTCCCCCTTTCCAAAGGGACTCCTCTGGCTGCCTACTCTGGACAGCAGGAGCACCTGGCTGAAGCCTCCCTCACGCTTCACAGGGAATTCACAGGTCACACTTCTGGATGTCCCCCTGTGCCTTACGTAAAGGCAGTTCCTCCTGAAACCAGACAAGGAGACAAACACTTGTGAAATATATAAACACCAAGATTGGGGAGACATCCGGTTTCCTCTCCTCACTGGAAGTTTTTCTCTTTTTAATTGGCTCTGTTCAGTCTGACTGTAACTGCAGGACATGAAGGAGTGTTGCTGGCTGGTAGCACAATGCTGAAGAACTGCATTTGCTGCCTCCTGCAGAAGCTGTTTGGCAAGGTTTGGAATTTTGTATTTGCTGAACAAAGCAAGGAATGATGTGATGTCTGCTCTGGTGCCAAGCACAGGCTTAGGGGGTACAGGAACAGGTAAAAACAATCAGTGAGGGATAAATATAAAGTGCTCTGGGAGCACAGAGTGTTACAAGTGCCTCATCCCACAGGTGAGAGAACAGCCTGAATTCCCATTAGCATCTCTAGCCCAAATCTAACCAAGGGATAAAGTGTCTGGACAGAGTAACAGATAACAGTAATTGTTATTTGCTTTGGTAGGCATAGTTTGTAGTCCTAGATTTGCACTCATTAATTGCACACAGAGAAAACACCCCTGCATTTCCTCACACAGCTGCAGGCCGACATCTCTAAATCTAAAGATTCAACACAGGAGTTACCAGCATTAAAAAAGATCACACACATTCTTCCCTCTGGGGTGCGAGTTTTAGTTTCATACCTTAATTGTTCCTGTCTTTTAAACAAACAAACCAAGGACACTTTGAGCTTACCAATCAACGACAGAACGTTTTCTTCGTGTAACAGCAGAGGTAACCAAGCACAATCTTGTCATGCAAGAAGGTTGTTTTTCCCTGGCTTACCCAAATCCTCCAGCGCTGGCTGCTGCCGTCCCCTCGCCGAACACTTTGCCTCCCGTTGAGCCCAGAGGGCTTGAAAAGGTTGGGGCTGAACCGAATGCTGGCACCCCTCCAAACCCAGGGGATCCCCCAAAAGTGGGAGGGCTGCCAAACACTGGAGCAGCACCGAAGCCACCTGAGCAAAACAGAGGCAAAAAAGGGGACAAGAACATCACATAAACAATAAGGCAGAGAGAGAGAGAGAAAACAAAGAGCAGCTTTCCCAGCAGATAATGGGGTGTTCATACTATCACACGGACACCAAAGCATTTACAGAACAAATTCTGATCTCAGGGTGTTTTGTTGCAAAAGATAGGGGTAAGAGAAGTGCCCAAATGTATGAAAGAAACTGCAACTGGCAAGTCTCTCCCATCTCTTATGGCCAGAGAGTAGATGCAAACTGGGGTTTTAGGTGCTTCAGTGATGCAAAGACTCGTGAAGTAGGGTATGATTTAATCCTGGTTTAAGTGGTGGAAACTAAAAATGGAAGGATTAAATGCCAGGTCAGTGGAACTGCCTGCAGGGAATCAAGAACTTATCTCTGCTCTTGGCAATTTCTGTTCAGGGTTTAGCTGCCTCCTGCAGCTCTGAATAGATTTCTACCCAGATTATTTCATTCTATGTTCATCTGCTGATATTATTGGCCTGTTCCACTGTGGAATATGAAGGACACCTGCTCTTTTATTTGACCAGGGATGAGGATGGGATACCACTGCACATTTTACTACCCAGGGTGAAATTCCAGTCCATGCTAAGGTAATGGATACTGTTTGGCTGTAAACACAAAAGGTCTGGAAAAAAAATAAATGCTAGGCCTGAATTATTTAAACACAGATCAGATATTTTGTTACCTCTACCTCTAGGAAGTTAAGAGCATTTATCCCAGGGGCTGAAGCTTTGGTCAGCACACACTCTCTTTAGCAACACATATTAACATGTTTCACTTTCCCTTTTCCACTATTTTAAGTAGTGAAATGGGGATAAAAGAGGTTATAAAACCAAGAGTGAAGTTTGTAAGATAATATTCCAAGGAAGTATCTAAAATAGGAAAAATGTATTCGGTTCCATGTTCTGTGCTCTTGACTGTAGAGAACATAAGACCAGAATTAAAAAACACAGTTCTCAGTTGCTTTTAAATTGCAAAACGAATTTTTGGAATGAACACCTGAGGACGTGGTTTACTGGATACTGCATAAGAGAGAGTAAAATTCTGCCTTGGACCCACCAGTTAAAGCTCCATTCACTCAGCCATTAGTTATTTTTTATTTGTTGTTCAGAGACAATTCTTGTCCGTGCACCGAGTCCAGGCTGGGGACAGCTCAGTGGTAGAAACAGCAAATACCTCCCAGACAGTGAGGGGTGTCCTAGTGGGTGCAATCCCAAAGTACCTGCTTTGTTTGGGCTGGAGAACCCAAAGCCTTGGGAGGCCACACTTCCACCACCGGAGCTGAAAGTGCCCGTAGGTTTCTGCTCTCCAAAGGAGGAGCTGCCAAAGCCAAAAGCCTTTGCTCCGCTGTTTCCAAATAAGCTCGAAGAATCTGGGGAGATGAAGAATATTTATAAACAGCCAATACTCATAGCAGACAATATTCTACATTGCACTTCATTAGCTGAAGCAGAAGGAAGGAAAATGACTTTTCTTTCCCCAACCCCCAAACACACAACTGACATCACACTGAAAACAACACAGGGAGAAGCCAAGTTTTCCCTTATTCCTACAGGACTTTGTAGTTGCACCAAGATCCATTCTGGATCTGATGGATCACTAACAACCCTTCATTGCTGCAAATCTAGTAAATCATCAGGAGGGATGATTTGTTTAGATGCATCCTGTGCCCCAGCCAGTAAAAGACAATTCCTCAAGTGAGAAATCCCAGCAGCTACAATCAGTCTCTCCAGACAACACAAATATCAGCAAACCACAAATTAAAGGTTCTCAGCTCTTTTGGCAAGGCTCAGTATTTCTACACAAGATTATCTAACAGGGCCTTAAAGCAGGAGGCAAGCTTTTCCAGCCTTACTGAGAAATAACTCATTTTTTCATCCTTCATAAATCTACAGGGAGTTTTGCATCTAGAGGCAGGACACAGAACCACCAAAGCTTTTCTCTGGTGAATCATCTGTTTTGTTTCATCACAAAACCCAGAACTGCATTAAATTATTAAATTAGCAAGGTTAGAAAACTGACCTCAACCATTAATCCCAATGGATCATTAAAGATGTAATAAAATAAATGGATTTTCTCTCTTAAGGCTTGAAGTGCTACTTCTAACCACTTGCAGCACTAATTTTACAGCTTTTCTTTATTTCCAAGCTTTCATGTTTAGCCACTGCTTCCCCTTCTTTGTGCTTTCTACCTGCCTATCCATATGTCACAGCAAATTTTGATGAAGTACCTTGCCTGTGCTGCATAAAGATACTAATTTTTAGCAGTAGTTAACAAAAATTTTATCCCTCACATATTGATTCTTTGCAATTTTTAGTCTTAGGGCGATGAGAGGTGATCAAAGCTCTCTAACTTCCAACCAAGCTGGAGGCAGAAATTCAGTGACAAGAATTTAGAGTATTTCATTTTTGAAGGAAGGATTTGGCCAAGAATTCTCTACAGAATACAGATATTATTCCCACTTCTTGCATCTGCTTGTTTGTTTCAATGGCTTCCCTACTTGTTTTCCATAAACCTAGAAGAAAAATTCTGGATTACACATCACACATATTCTGGTTACCCCCTCAAAGCCTTTCATATTAACACAGAATTTATTCAAAAGCAATTAGCAGCAGAAAAGCAGATGGGATCACAAAAGCAGATGGAAATCACAGCACATTTTGTATTCTTGTTTTGTTCACTTACTCTGGGAAGCTGCAGATCCAAATCCTCCACTGGAGGAACTGAAGGGATTCTTATTGGCTGCATCCTGGCTTGGCTTTCCTCCCAAACCACTGAAGAAGCCTCCACTTCTCCCACCACTTCCAGCTCCAAACAAGTTTCCACTGGAAGAAGATGGCTGCTAGAGCACAAAAAGGACAAAAAAGGGATTTAAGCAAAGTCAAAGGGGCACATGTTCCCCCCAAGGCTGCTCTGTCTGTTCTCTGGAAGTCTGAAGGGGCCAGCAATCACCTTCCAAAATGGAATGTCATGAAATTTTATTTAAGTCTGTCTTAAATCTTGTCCACAGCACAGACCAATGCCTTTGAGACTTGCCCTACACTTGCCCTACTTTCCACTTAACATGGAATAAAGGCAGGAGACTCGCTGAATCTATCTTATCTTGCATGTGATAAAATGTGTCTCCACACCCCCTGGAATATTCATGCAGATGCTGTTTTGGTGCTTACCACAATAGCAAATATCTCCAGTACAGGCTGGGACATGTTTTATTAACTGTGTTTTTCAAAAATCTATCAGAAACAGGGAACCCTGACCAAGTCCCCCACATGTAACAGCCCTTTGTTGTACAAAAAGCCATAAATAACTTGCCTGGCCAAAGACAGTGCCTCCAGTATTGGCTGCTTGCCCAAACACAGAGCCTGTGTTACTAGAACCAAAACCTAAGAGAAAAAAAGAAAAATTAACCACCAGAACTACTACCAGAGTGTAAGACATTCAGGGAGGTGACACTAGACCAGGACAGGATAGGGACAGGTCTTCCATGCCAAAACACAGGGATACAAATGATGCTACCAAACATATCTAGGCTGGGCAAACACAAAGCATGTGCCAACACACAAATAATAAATTACATTGAAGGTTTATATGAAAATCACTCTCATTCTCTCTTTGGCCAGCTTCAAAACAGATAATAGAAGACCTTTTCAGCTGTGGGATTGTTGCTAACACTAAGAGAATTGGATTTCTGTTAACATGGCTACAATAATACTGCAAGTCGTGCCACAAGCAGTGGAGCATTCTGATTGCCCTTGTGTAAAGAGGATCAGAGCTTTGTTACCTGAAGACTCCTGTTAAAGATAATGAAGTGTTTTGATTAAAAAAAGAACTCCCCTTTCCATTTCCCAGTTCACTTAAATGTGCCTTTTGTAATAAAACTTGCATTTCCATAATTAGGAACACCTTTCTCGAGCAGAGTTCACTTCCCACAATTTAACTATTCTCTGCTACTGTAGTTAAAATGAGCAAGCAGCTGCCTGCAGTGCCATAATTTTTAATTAAATGAACCTAATTAGTTTTTCTTCCTTGGAAATACATGCTCTCTATTATTACTATGCACTTGTCACTTTTCCCTGGGAGCTCTCTGAAAATTGTACAGACAAACCTTTGGAAAAGCCCCAACAATATACTGAGCATGTGGAGAACAGAAAGGGACTGACCAAGGAGGCTTGACATGTGCAAAAACACTATTTAACTGTGTGGACAGGTAGCTGATGCTCATGTTACTGCTATATTTAATTTTGAGATGTTTCCAAATGCAAAAATGCAATTTAACAGGTTTTCTCTGAAAACCCATCACTATGAGGGTTCAATTTGTTTTTTTGGCCATCCTAGCTGATGACACAGTATTATACCTGGGTGAACATCCACTGTTGCATGTGTCCAGTGCAGGCCACTGAAGGAAGTGCTGCATCTGTATTTATTCACTGCCTTGGCTATGGTCTCAGAGCTGCTCTGCCCCTTTGGTGCAACAATTTACAACACTTCCAGTTATTGTGCAACAGGCAGGACAATATGTAACTCAAAATTAAATCAAGGTAGACTTGTAAGTATAAAATGAAGGCAGGACTGGATGACAAGGCTACATTCAGAAGATTGCTGATGCATAGTGAAGCAGAGCAAAACCTCCTTTTGTCTCCAACATTAGTCTGCTTCTCACATACACTGCAGCTCTTGTTCTTACTAATTGAAAACAAAACAGAACAAAACCAAACCAAAAAAAAAAATGAAACCCATCAGGTGCCACAGGGGGAAAAAAAGGCATTAATGGCATCCTGCTTTCCCTGCAGTGATACACTCCAAGCCAGACAGTGCCATTGGGACAGTGCTCTGCTCTTACCTGAGGCCTGGCAGAAGCTGAACCCAGCAGAGGACGTGGTGGTGGTGACAGCAGCAGTGCCACCAAACACAGATGCCCCTTGCCCAAAGCCAGTGCTCTGCCCAAACACAGGAGGGCTGCTCTGCCCAAAGAGCACCCCGCCCGTGCTGGCCGGCTGGCCGAAGGAGAAGGAGCTGGCGCTGTTGGTGCTGGCTGGGGCTCCAAAAACATTCCCACTGCTCGAGGCTGCTGTGGAAGCTGCTGGCTGGCCAAAGGCTGGCATTGTCCCAAACCCAGACTGGCTGAAGGTAAAGCCACTTGAAGAACTGCTTGCAGGTTGTCCAAAGACTGGTGCTTGCCCAAAGGCCGGCTGGCCAAAGCCCCCCGTGGTGGTGGTGCCAAAAGCAGAAGTACCAAAGCCTGAGGTGGCAGCCTGAGTGGTGGCCGTGGCCGTGGCCAGAGTGCTGGTGGTGAGCTGCCCAAATGGAGAGGATGCTGTGGTGCCTGCTGGGAGCTGTCCAAAAACTGGGGCTGTGGAAGGAGTGGCAGCTGCTTCCCCGGCAGGCTGGGTAAATGCTGAGCCAGAAGAGCTGGAACTTGGTGGCTGAGAGAACACCGAGGAGCCTGCAGAAGTGGGGGCAAACACAGAGGCACCAACAGCTGGACTCTGCACACCTGTAGTAACATCAGAGGTAGCAGCCAGAGCACCTGTAGCTTCTGCAGGAGAGGCAACACTTGCTGTGGAGGTTGCTGCTGAGACATTCTGATCTGGTGGGGCAGCTGCAGAGACAGCAGGAGGCACCGGGGTCTTCAGATCGCTGCTGGAGGTGGGAGCAGCCACGGGGTCAGGGGGAGGTGGCACCACTGTGGTCCCAGAGCCCTCAGGGACAGCATCCCTGGCTGGGGCCTGGGGTAAGGTGGGTTCCTTGAGTGGCTCTGAGAGCTGTGCCTGGGGTTGTGGCACTGGAGGTGATGACCCAGCTGCTACAGCTTCATTTTCAGACGGTTTTTCTGACCCAGGTGGTAATTTGGCATCCCCTGCAGACTTACTGGGAGTTGCAGCAGGGACAGCAGTTTGTGATGAATTCGAGAAACCTCCAAATGAGAGGGACGTTGAAGCAGGGAGAGTGGAAGGGGCAGAAGTGGATGTGCTCATACTGGTTGCTTGCTGAATACCAAATGAAAAGGTGGGTTTGTTGCCACCAGAGCCTCCAAGATTAAACACCCCAGAAGACCCTGTGTTGGTTAACTGGACATTGCCAAAGAGACTGCCTGTGGTACCAGTGCTGAGGGACAGGGATGCTGTGCCAGCTGACGTGACTGATGTTGAAGCAGCTTCTCCAGCTTTTCCTAATGTCAGAGGAGCAGAAAAATTAAACCCAGAAGGTATTGTAGACACTTTAGTTGACTGTGTTCCTGCAACACTGGTAGATGGTGCTTTAGTGGTGGTCTTGGCATTATCATCTACTTGACCAACCCGTAGTCCTGAGAAGCTCCCGAGAGTTTCCCCAGCTAGATTGCCCTGAAACAAGTGATCTCCTGGTTTAGATGGAGCAATATCCAACTTGCCAGAGGTTGTGGGGAGAGCAGAAGATGATGTTGCAGCAGCTTTGTTTGACTGGGTGCCGTCTGTTGAGGAGCTACCTCCTACTACACCTCCTGGAGCACTTGCTGATTTGTGGGACCCAAAAGCAAAGGAGGCCTCGGGAATTGCTCCAAGTTTGGAACCCCCAGCAAACGAAAATGAATCCGGCTGGGCAGATTCTTTTGCAGGAGCTGTCAGTGAGAGAGACAGAGGTAACAAATGGAGTTAGGGCATGCAAAGCTCATTTATCATTCCTGCAATGATGGTCCATTTTAGTGCTTCACAGACTGTCAGTGTTCTTGCCTCAAAACTATAAAGCCTCTGTCCATCAGGTAACTGCAACCTCCCCATCCATTCAGGACACAACAGTGACACCTGAAGCTTTCGTGGCCAGGGTGGCAGTGACAAACACTGTTACTGTCACATCACAGCCTCCACTTAACCATCCTTCTCTTTGAGTACAGACAAAAGAGAAGGATGGTTACAACTCCAGCCTTTGGCTCTTAGTTCTTTTCCAGCAATTTGATAAAAAACATAACAGACCTGGTTGTTACAGGTAATTTTCTTTTGACATCACTTTCACCCCTTCTTACTTGGTTCAGGTAAAAAAAAATCCTGAAACTTACTACAGCACTTTCTTCTTAAACCAATGTCTCTGAAGAGTTTAGGTCATAAAAATACTTTGACACTTGAAGAGTGTCCTACAAAATCAAATCTTTCTTTATAAATTCAGCTGTTTATAGACCAGCAACCAATTTCTATACAGCCTGTTTTCAATTTTGAAAAACTAGAGAAACACTCTCAAATGTAATTGCCAAAGCAGCTCCATTTCTAACCTACACTGTGAACAGTGTGAAACTGATAAAGTTTTAAGGGAGACTGGGCTAGTTTTATTTAATGTACTATCATTTCATTTCTGAGCAGCAAACGAATTCTGACTTGAAAACACTGCATTGGTGTTCGGACAAAGGACAGGAAATCTGCATGGAGATCAAACAAAGAGCAAAAGCTTCTTAGCAGATCTGGTATTATCCTTGTGTTTTCCCCTACATTAAATATATTTAAGTAACTGACACTCAATAGTGTAGCTTTTTTTTTTCCTCCTGAGGCTCTGAAATTACATTTTGTAGCTCTTCCATTACCATTTATAGAGACAAAGATGCTCCTACCAGTTCACAGCACAGAGTGAAGTACCTGCCCTCACACAATGGTGTGGTTGACAAGTCTGTCTCCTGTACCTCCCACTCCTGCTTTATCTGTGCTATTTACCTAAGCTTTTATGTTGATCTCCAAATTTTAAGCCCAGTTTCATTCTCTCTGCTTAAGATCAAGAGTATCAGTAGCACTGGTGTAGCTGTGGATGGTCTACGGATGGAAACAAGCCAAGATTTCTAAGAAGACAAGGTGATGTCTTTTATCAGAAGAACCAATAACTTTGGGAGCAAATTTTTTGACTGTGCAATCTCATCTGCAAGGCAGAAAGCTTAAAAAATATTACAAGGCAGATTTTATCAGCTCCCTGTTATGAGACTGGGCAAGTAGGGTCTACCTGTGACACGGAAAGGCAGCCTATTTATTGCCACCTCAATTTCAGAAGTAACACAAAGCCACCCCAAGCATTTCCCTCTGATTACTAAATACTCACTGGGTAACAGTTCTATGTCAGTCAACCTCAGCCACTTTACACCTACAGATTAAAGACAGCAGAGGAAATGACTACAGATGTTACCCTTTTCATAAACTAGTGCCTCCTAAATGTTCTTGGCAACAAATATTTTGCTTAATTGATGGGTGGGTGGCCCAGATTTCTGTGTATTACAGGGGAGAACCCAGCATATGTATGAAATGTTACTGCAATTTTAGTACTAGAACTGCAACATAAAACAAGAACTACGTGAACTGAGAAGAGTAAACACTGTTAAGAGGGAAGAGATGCTGTTTGCACACTCTCCCAAACTAACCTGGTGAGAGAGAGAGGTTGGGCAGCGTCTGCGATGAAGCAGCTGATGTGACAGCACTAAAATTAAATACAGACCTAGGAGGAAAGAGGAGAAAGGGAAAGAATGACTTAGCTCAAAGTGTTGAAATTTCCAACCATATGATGAGCACAACCCTGAGACTCAGATTTCCAGTACAGACTTGCACAAAGCCAGGCACACAGGAGCAGTTTTTCCACGTCCTAAACACGAAGAGAGAAGCACACACACACTCTGTGCTCCGTTTGTTCCCTCTCTGAAAAGGCTTCTAGAGGGTTAAAGAGAGTCAGGGTGCAAAGTTCTTTGGACCACCCCTCATCCTCCCATGTTCTTTCCTTTCTGCTGTGTATTTCTTCCCCATGCACCAAAACCTGATGGGTTTGGAGAGACTGGTGAGAGGAGAAACCATAGGGGCAACTAGAATTTAAAAGAGCTAAAAAGGAAGAGTCAGTGCTTGTACAGAAGGGAATAACTGGATACAGCCATTCATCAAAAAGGAGATCACTCATAGCAAGACAGAAATGAAAAGTTATCACGACTATTTTACGCTGAAAATATTTTGTCTCGCAAAAATACTGTGATCTTTCATAATGAGTCTTGCAATGATTTTCATTCCCTGAGGCTTTTTAAGCTTTCTCAGATTCTCAAAGACCAGCTGCTGATATAAAGTCAGGCCATGGGACTAAGACATCACTGACAACAGCACTGTATTTAGCATATGGTTTACACACTGACGCACTGCACATGGGACAAAGGCAGGGTTGTTTGCTTTTTGAATCTGAATTTCCATCACTCAAAAGGACTCTTTTAGCCCTCTGAGGAGCCCAGCAAGGCTTTTGGGTAGAATCCACTTAAAAAACGTGCAGAGAAATGGGTAAGACTGAAAGAAACCAGCCATTTGAATGTGTGTGTTCTGAAATACTTAATATTGCCCACTTCACAGAGAAAATCACTTGAGTGTGAGACCAATAAACATGCAGAATTTCAAACAATCATTGCTAAGAAATTCTCTCTCTCCCCTAAACATAAGATATAATCAAATAAAGATTTTTTTTGCCATCCCTGAAATAACATTCCCCAAGAGAGATTTCAGAGTAACTATGTTCATAACATGTGCCTTGCTTTGTGTATTGTTATGTAACAGATATCACCAGATGGCTTGGGGCCCCCCTTGTCACCTTCATGAACTGATTACTTTTCAAGCCAAAACACAAAATTTGTTTTGCTGTATTAAAATAAATAATTCAGCGAGTGTGACCATCGGTACGTATTTCAAGTCCTAACTGGGAGCTTGTCCAACCATCCACTGTAGATAAAACTCCAAAAGCAAGCCAGTCATCCTTTACTCTTGATTAGTTATACACTGAAAAACCTCAAAGCAACATGATATTGTGTCAGAAGCCTCACAGACCTTCAGACCTCACTCAGGCTTCCACAGACAAGGTCTTCAAAGGACTGTGGTAGAACTCCTGCCCTCCCAGTCTAACATTTGCAGGTGCCATTTTACAGTACTGCACAGCCTGTAGGCAACACCTGCTGTAACAGCCAATACTCCTATTTAATGTCAACTACAAAGAAATCTTAATGTTCATACAGACCCCGTAGAAGGAAACGAGAACGTTTTGTTAAGCTGTGAAGTTGTTGCTTGTACTGATGTCACAGTAGAAGAAACAGCTGTAACAGTTTTTACTGTCCCTTGTCCTGTAAGTTACAAGAACAACAAGTAAATATACTTTTAAAATATATTTACAAATAAAAAAAAATAAACCAAGCACCCTGTCATACCTCTATTAGAAAAACAGGGATTAGCTTGTACACACAGTCTGTAATTTAATAAGTTTCAAATAAAAAGCAAGTGCTATCAAATTCAGGAGCTGACATTTTCAATAAACCAAAATTTAAGAAGCATTTGCCAAGTCAAATATGATTCCTAGCTATTTTTACTGCTTCTTACCCCTGGCTAAGAGGCAACCTACATCCACGGATTAAAGGCAATAGACCAACAGAGATGGATTTCAGACATTTATGCAAGAGGCTTATAAAACCATGTCCAATGCAAGCATTATTATCTAATACACATTAAAAATCAATTGCTTCCTTCCCTTAATGTTTCCTCTTTCCCTGTTAAGTTGCAAACTGAGCATTCCTGTCTTTAGAAGCTTCCCAACTCTTTGAGACTGATCCCTGTGTCTGAACTGGCTCTGAAGTTGGTCTGACGGCTCAAAGCTCAATAGACCCTGCACAGGAATTAGATGAGGCTTGTTCAGGTACTCCTATAATGCTGTGTGTCCCAAAATTAAATCAGCACATTTAAAAAGTTTAAAATCAGCAGGATTTTAATGTTTTAAAAACAAAAGAACTGCCTTTAATTCGCTGTCAAACCACAGTAGCCTTGTGGAAGATGTGCCTTCAGCATTTCCTGATAAGAGTCACCAAGTCCTGAGTGCACTCAGAGTGTCACTGAGTTCTAGATGCAGGGACAGACAAAACACAGGGAGTACAGAAAACCACTCTCCTGCTCTTCTGTACCTTCCTTTTACAAATTCTCCCCCTCAAGACTGGCACAGCAACCTCTCAGTGGAGGCAAATCTTTTCTTCTCAGTGTTCTCATTCTCCTGGACTGTGCACCCTTGCAAGAGACATCCAGGCCTTACTTCCATCTCCACAAAAGACAACTTACCTGAGATCTTGTTGCCAGATGATGTTGGAGCAGCTGTGGATGCCATAGGAGAGGGTGCACACACAGAGGAAGGTGGAGTCTGGCCCTTCATAGAGCCTGTCAGTGGTGTCTAAAAACACAGCACCACTTCAGGTCAGTGCAGTCTGTCCATTAACAAAGGTTCTTCTGACATTGGTTTGGTATTATCAGTGTCATGCAGTGACTTCAGAATAAAACAGAGGTGGGTGCTTGAAGCACTTAGAAGAGCTTTGCAATTTTGGGCCCATTATGTCTTGACACTTAAATACAGGGTCAGTCCTCAACCTTTTCAACAGGTCAGCAAGCCTCTGTGGGCAGAAGCTCAGTGATTCCAGAGCACAGAGACTGCTGCACTGGGGTTTTTTAATGCATAGATACAAAACCCAGCAGCTTGTCAACCATTAAGCAATATTTTCAGTAGAATAACAGGGTAAGCAAAGAACTCCCTCCCTTGATTGCCTGTAGATTTTTCCTTTGATGTGAAATTTTGTTGTATCTACCTAATACAGCTTCCTTTGCTGTTAGCTGCAACGCTCACTGCAGCAAGGCTGGGGTCATTAGAAAGCTGCATGTCTTCAGAAGTGAGAAAAGGCAAGACATAACATAGATATGTCTGGCATCACACTGCTGAGGTCTCAAGATACAGAAATGATTTGTCAAGAATGCAGGGCAAGCTGTGAAAATGAAACCCCCAAACTCTGCTGAGCATGGCCAGGTAAGTATTCCACAGGGAAATGGCTCAGTATCAAAATACCTGTTTAGCTTGATTTGTAGCAACAGTTGCCAAAACTTGATGGGCTGCCTGGGCTGCAGAGTGAGGTACGGATGATCTTAAAAAGAAAAATCAAACAATTAGATGAATAACTAGTCTGAAAGAGGATTTCCTCTCCTCTCAAAAAGCACAGCTCCCAGATGCCTTGAACAACAGCCGCTATTAAAGATTCCACGCACGACTCCAAACGAACAAATCTGATTAGAGAATAAACCTCTTAAATGAATCAGCCACATTTAACAAAGGAAGTCTGTAAATGTGTTTAAACCTCTAGACTTAAACGATCAAGTCTTCTCCAGGCACTCTTGTCTCTGAAGAGAGTCAAGGGCTTTCTATTTCACAGGGGGTTGATGAAAAATCAGCAGGTAAGGGGATTACAATTTTATGCCTAGTGGATAACAAATTTAAGCAGCTTCCTTCACAATGTGGAGTCCAGACACGTACACTCAATGCTCAGAAATGCTGAGTAAGGAGACAAAGTTGGGAGGGGGTGGAAGGAGCATCTCCTGTCTTTGAAGTGTACTATAAACATTGACAAAATCATGGCAAGAAGTATGATAAAATTAACCTGTATTCTAAATTGTAGGTATGGTATTTTGGAGCATGAAATAAACCCCCCCCAGACAATTGCTGCAGAATGGCAGCATCTCATGGGGTGCAGCATCTGACCTTGGCACTGTGGGGCACGAACATATCAAATCACTGTAACTTGGGAACAGCCAAACAGTTTTAGCATCTCCTCAAGTCTGTGGTCCACCAGGTTCAGAAGCTTCACTGGCCAATACCAGAAGATTTCAGAAGCTTAAATTCAACCATGATTGCACTCTCTTACTACCAAAGCCCAGCTTTCTTCCCCGGGGATGTTCTTCCATCTTGACTCGGAACAGAAATTCCCTAAGGCAAAAACCAATCTCCAACTGAGGCCACAAATCCCAGACAGTGAGCAAATTTGGGCATCCAAAGTTATCTGTCTGCTAAAGCATGAGGATTCCCAAACTGCATTTACTGTTTGGTCAGCTACAGGCCAATTCACAGGAATTTTCTACTATATTCCAAAGGAAGAGGACACATGCATGAAACATTTTGCCTGGCCATTTGGTCTTGGATATGGTTTGTGCCTTAAACAGCTTTGCTGTACTACAAAGTCCTTCCTTCCAGCAATGAGTACTCTCCCTCTATGTTGCACAGCCTGGATTTGCCCTCTGCCCCAAGCAGAAGTACAGCAAACAATGAAAACTTCAAGGTTAACACTAGAAAAAGTTGGTGTTGGGATGGTGCAGTTGTAGATTTCAAGCTTTTACTGAACAAAGTAGAAAATAACAGAAAGTCTGTGAAATTCATGAGAGGGTGGGACTTGATCTCCAGATCACTTGAAAATGCTGTGAAAATGCTAGGTTTGACTTCAGTTGTGGAGAAAGTTTTCAGTGCAAAAAAATTCCTATGTATTAGTAACTGGACTGGGACCACCAACACACCCAGTCACAGGCCACTGAACAACTGATAAAAACTGAAAAATCATTCCTGCTTGACAACTGAAGAGTATGCTGTGGCAGCAAAAGGGAGCCAGGATGCCTGAAGTAGCAAAAACTGGTGATTTAACTTTGCTGGGTGAATGCTTCTCATTTTAGTGCTGAATCTGACTGGCAAGCACAGTTCATTTGGGCAGAATTTTTAGAAAGTACATTTTTATGAGGTCAGCTATAAAGTAAGACTGTAGAAAGCCTCCAAGATATCAAGCTAGCTGGTTCTCTACAAATTAGAGAGATCAATCAATACTGCCAGTCTAAAACTACTTGAAAGTAAGACAGGGCTTTAACTACAGTTCAAGTGAAAACCAATCTCATTACATATTGCTCACTCACAACCTTCTCTATGCACAGCCAGTACTTTTTACTGTTTTCATCACAATTCAGATGAAACAGAGGGTGGAAAACTTCCTGGTCACAACACTACTTTTAGCCAAAAAATTCCCAAGTAGAGCTGCCTGCAAATTTGACTTTCAAAACATGTAGCAATTCCCCTCTCCATTCCAGTTTATCACTTTTAGGAAGAAATAAAACAGCAAAAAGCACCCAAGCTGTTTCTCAGTCAAAATGCAACAGAAATCATGAAGTAAATGTCAAGGTCAGCAGTTGAGTGCCACTGTGAGACTGTTCCCTTTTTGAAGAGCTGAATCAAAGGAGTCTCACTTTTTTCTCTTTGACAGTGAAGAGTACACACAAATGTGTGAAAGCCAGTGGTGATGCAACAACAGCAATGGTTCCAGGAGCTGCACGTACAGCTCACAGTTATAGGGATAAAGCATTTGCAACTCTATATGAAGTTATAATCAGAGATATGTGGTGAATTTATCCTTCTTCATGCAGTAAGCCCAACTTTGCACAGAATTTCAGTAGTGCCCTTGCCTCTCCAGCCCAGAACTGGCCTTGCACTGCCCTGGTCTTAAGCGACAGCAGGAACTTCAAGTAAAGACAATTTCAAGGTCACCACAATGACAGGGGGAAAGACTAGTCCTAGGCTGGTGACAGAGCCTGGTGATAAGGCAGAAATCTCTGGAACGAGCTGAGCTGGCTGTTCTCTGCAGGAAACAGGGTAGGGAAGCCAAATGTTACAGCTAACTCACAAGAAATGGTAACAAATTCAAGGTTAAATACCAGAAGTCAAGGTTCATAGTTTACTCATGAGGAAGAGCCTTGCAGCTCAGTAGTGTTCCAAAGTGAGTGACCCCTCGTGACACCCAACCCTTCAGTCAAAATTCTGATGTCAAAACATTTGAGACAAGTTTCCAGAAAAGCCAGAGCAAAGTTCTCCCTTCCTTCAGGGGGTGAATCTGGGAACAGACAGAAGAGGCATAACTCCAGAGAAGGTTCTCTCTGCAAAGGATGACAGAGTAGAAGGAAAACATCTGGACAGCCTGAAGTCACAGACCACACTCAGTGACAGAGGGCTGCAATTCCCTCACTGAAAGAGGTAGAACAGAGGTGACTGTTCTGTGATTGGAGAGATATCAGGGCCAAATTTCATATTAGCAGTAAAATCACTGAATCCCAAAATGAGAGGATGCACATAAATGCATTTCACAGACAAATGGAGAAGAAGGTTAATAGTGGTCTTGTCATTTGTTCAGGACAAGCCATTTGCAAATCCCTGAATGACCTGGAAAGATCTTCCTTTATTTCTTTCAATCCACAAACCCAATACCCTTGTCTAAATGCACCCACTTTAGGTCTTACACAGCCAGACTCAGTAAAACACTGCTACTGCTCCCCACTGGCAGATGTGCTCCAGTGCAAATGCTACCAAAGGCTACCAGAAAGAAGGGCAGCACTCACTCACCCTATCACTGCAGAGACTGCTGGACTCAGTGCACCAGACTTGAGCTCTCGAACATTCACCACCTGAGGAACGTTCTTCAGAGTGGACTCAGTCAAGGAGGTGCTCACAGCTTTAAGGAACAGAAAAAAATGGGGGGGGGGGAAAAAAAGGTAAAGACAAACTCCATATTAAGCATTTCATTTCATTCAATATGGCCTGAATAATTCCAAAAAGATCCATCCAAGATGCTAGAACACATATAGTGTACCTGGCCTGAAACATTTGGAACCTCAGACTTCATTAAGGACAAAAGAAGTGGGCAGCAATCTATATAGTTGGGACATTTTTGTTGTTTGCTGACCAAATCTAATTATTATCAACACCCTCTTTCCTGTGTTGTAACATCTTCTGTTAAGTGAAATGGGAGTTTCTCAGGTATTTCGTACTAGCAGCTTACAGGAAAAAGGAAGACAAAGGAACACTGGATAGCTCAGAGGTGCAACAACTACAGATGCGTGCTACATTTTGTTTGATGATCTCCTCCTCTGAGAGCACTAAATCCCTGTGAAAGCCACATTCAGCTGCTCAGAGGTCACTTGGGCAATTAGCCATCCTTTTACCTGGGGACTGGTTAGCAGCCATCTGCCTCTGCAGAGCTGCAGCAGCAGCTGCTTGTGGTGCTGGAACAGTGACAGTGGGAGCAGGGGCCCCGTGTTTCACAGTCTTTGTTGCAAGCATGGTACTGTCTGCCCCTTGGGGGATGATTCTGTTTGAAGATGCAGGCACTGAAAAAAAACCAAACAAATTAACAGAAGTATTAGTTAAATGTTACTCTGTAAATCAGGGAGTCTTTGAAAGCCTTTGCTGAACTGCAGTTCCTCTAAGTACACAGCTTCCTTCTGACAGGAGTGGTGTGCAGGCCATTCAAACAATCAACACAATCTGTCCCTGGCAGACTTTGGTATATCCCAAGGAATTTATTAAGTCTCAATAGATGTCATTTCACTGCATTAGAGGACTTTCAGCTGGCTGTAACAGACACTTCTGCTGACACTATTTTTCTCTCTGGCTGCAGAGATTAAAAAAACCTCTCTTGGACAAGAAAAACTCAGTGTATGCAAATGCAGCTCGTACTGAGACTTGCTGGGCTCAGAACTCCTAACCTTGGCCATATCAACCAAATGCAGCAATACTCCAGTTTCTTAGTCTTTGGGCAATATTTTAGGTCACTGCAATCTGAAAGAACCAGGCTATCACAAAAACACATCAGTGAGTCAAGGTGTTTTAGTGCTTTTAGCTCAAGTTCATGAGGTTACAAAGCCATTCTGTTACTGCTCCTGGGAAGCTGCCAGTGTAAATCTGTATCCTGCAATCTCATTTCTCCAGGGCCTGAAGCACTGGCAATGGATAATACAGTAGTTAAAGCTACCCACAAGACCCCACTGAGAAGGTACAGATACAACTGAGAAGATACTGCAGATACAACTCACACAAAGTTCCCAAGGAGAGGTGCTGTTTCCCAAAGGACGGAGACTGAGCCATCAAACCAGGCTGGATTGAGGGAGTTCGGACCACAGGAGCATGACGAGGGACTTGGACTGGGGCAGCCTCTTCCTCCTGGTCCACTGCTTGGGAATCATCATTCTCCAGCGACTGGGAAACTGAGGATGTTGAGCTGACTTCATCCAAATCTTCATAATATCTTGTGGACAAGAAGGCAGATCGGGACAAACTTGCTGCAACATCAACAACAAAATTCAGTATTAAGTTGAGGGAACCATCCAGTGTAACAGCCATGACAAATGCACCCTATTTTGGGATAGTCTCCTATTGGCTTGTTTTACTCCTGCATTGACAGGATTCGACTTCTTAACTGCCTGGAAAGGCAGTCTTCAACCAGACAGCAACTGAAGGCATGTCCTCCTGAGAGCAGGTGGGAGAACAGCAAAGGAGAAAGAGGGGCTGAGTAGTCAAAAGCTAATTTCAAGTCTCAGTCCCACAGCAAATAAGTCACCCTCCTGGAAAGCATACCAGACTTCTATAATCACTAAAGGTTTACCTGGAGCTGTAGACCTAATTGGTGGAGTTTTCCTCTTGGCTAGGAAATTCCTCAACTGTGCCTGCTTCACTGGGGATAACTTAGCTGGAAAATGGAAGACAGTTATTAGTCTACAGTCAAACTGCAAGTCAGAAAAAAAAAAAAGGTAATTCACATTTATGTCATGAATGCCAGGAAGAAATAATAAATTACCAGGTGCTTTGGGCAGAGGTTTGGCATGTGATTTCAAAGTAGTTTTCATCAAATCGTTGCGCAGGCTTTCAAGGTCACTGTCAAAACTGGGACAAGGGAGAGCAGTGAAAAAACATCAGCAGCAGAAAGAAACCAACCAAAGCAGGAACAAAATTGGGCCAAAGTAGCCACTAGAACCACTGGCATATCTGGAAGAACAGCTGGCTCCTCTAGATACTGTGTGATGCATTTTTAACTATTTTGGAAACTTCAAGAGCCATTCACTTCTTCCCCTGAAGTCAGGCAGACAACCAGCAGTATCTCAGTCTGGAGGCTCTATTATCCCATTTACTACCTTTAAACTTTTAGGGGAAATTTCTGCTAAGCAAGCATCAAACTGTCCAAGAATACAACCAACGAGCTTCTGCATTACCTGGGCACGGTTTAGTATAATCTTTAGGACATCCTGTCCTCCTATACCTTGCCCACAAAACATCGTTTTCTGGAGGATGCACCCTTGCACCTTGCTGGGGGCAAGAGAGAAGGAGGAATTCATATTCCACCTACCTCTGAGCACTGTTTAGAGCTGTATCACTGGGAACACTCCACTGAGATGTCTGGTTGTAGAGGCGGAGCTGCTGCAGGCTGTTCACCAGGTGGTTCAGTCTCTTCCTCTGCTGGTTGATGATTTCCCGGTTATTTGCCAGGGTGTTGAACAGAGTCTCTCGCTCAGGGACTATCAGGCGCCTGCAGAGATCAGATCAAGGGACAGGGACCATTCTGTGCATCTGGGTCACAGGCAGGCAAGCAAACACCAACGGTTTAGTGGTTCTGGCTACTGAAACTCAAGGAGCCAAACACCAAAGCAGTTCAGTTCATCTCAAACACAGACTTCTCCATTGAATATGCTGCCAGTTTTTTAATTTAGCTCATTTGTTTCAAGATGTTTTATCTATTAGAAAGGTTTCATTAGCTGCCATCAATGAATTTCCACAAAACTTATAATTTGCTACTATTTGCACTGCACACAGAGACACGGTAAGCTTGTAACATGTATGAAGCCAGAGTTTGTCTGAACCTCTGACTCCTATTAGGTATCTCAGACAAGATTTACTCCCAGATCCCTTGAAGAAGATCAGACTGTTAAACAGAAAAAGGTCTTTGTCTGTTGATTACAGACTAATTCCCAATTCATGGATGTATTTCTGTACTCCAGTTTCAATTACTTACTTCTGCTTTCTCTTCTGTTCCAGGTGCCGGTCCCACTCCAAATCCAGAACGTCGTTCACATCCTGAACAGCAAACTTCACATACTGGTGCAAGCGCCGGATTTCCTGCCATGCAAAATAAAGTGAGTTTTAAATTCACTTCAGAAATCTCAGTTTCAGTTGAAGATGATGATGAAGATGATGAAGACCCTTTGGGCTCATTCAGTCCCAGCCATAGAGTACTTGCCAGTATTTCTGCCTGGAAAGTTTTACCAGCACAACAGAACTCAACATAGTGAAAATTTATTTAACAGTCAATGGGGTACACACAGGGTTTGGCCTGGAGATTTCACCTGAGCTCTCAACTAAGAGTAATTTCCATAATATTTGCAAAACACTGCCAGGTCTTTACAAAAAGGATTTTACAAACACCAGGCATTATACAAAACAGTCCTTATTTCAAATGCCACTTCCAGAACATGAGTCATTTGGTCCCATCTTACAACACTGAAACTTCTAACAATTATAAGTGATCAAAGCTTTGCAGGCTACTCACAGGGCTCTAGAACTGTGAATTAGCATTCACAGACTATGATTCATGAAGGCACTCACAAATGCTCACACCGCCCACATTAAGGCAAGGAATTAATTTGACTTTATAGGTAGGAAAATAAAAAATAATAAAAAGCAAGGACAGAGAGTAAAGTGACTTATCCATGACCACACAACTGCAGGAGCTACACCAGAGACCTCTGACCCCAAGCTCTGCTTCCTAAACAAACCCAGAGCTCAGTCTCGCTCCTATGATCCCTCCAGCCTGGCATGGCGCGGCCATGGCTTGAACTCCAACTTTGTGACATGGAAATGGGAACTGCAGTTGGCTTCAGCTCATCTCAACAGAATGGTCACCTAAATAGGATGAAGCAGCCAAGGAACACAGCCTAGGAAGAATTCCACTGCAAATGCTTCCAAGATACAGCATGAAATTCTAGTGGGACATCTCCAACCCGAAAGCAAATCCGGTCCTGCTGTTTAACGCTCGGCAGTGTTAAACACTGCCAAGCCCAGGTCTCCTTTCTCCAGCACCTACATGGCAGCAACTCTCTGGATACCAAATTGATACAGCTGGACATCAGAAAAGTCTCAGGGTCTTGAAAATTTCATTGAAAACACAAAGCTGCCTAAGGGAGCTTTTCTCATCCAGGAGAATGGGGATGATGTAGACTGAGCAAAATTTCAGTCAGCACAGAGCTTTCTCAAAGCAAACTTCCACAAAGTTGACCCAAAAGCTCTCTCCTTCCATTCCAATCCACTTCCACTTCTCTCCCACTGTGTTATTCTTTCCTCACAGTCCCTCCTCTACACAGTGAAACACATACTTCAAGATTGTCATCTCTCTGAACTCGCAAGAGTAAGCTTTAAATATCACAGAGACATGCTGGACATCAAAGCAGGTATGCAATTAAGACTGTGAATCAATCAACAGAATCCAGGTGAAGATTAGATATCAGACCTAAAAGAAATTACTTTGTGTCAGCTGATTTCTAATAACTGCATGCATGGTCTTGATACTTACTGCCACAAAGATGACATTCAATTATGCCTTCAACCTGCCAGTCAAACCTCTTGAGGGGAACTTATCAGTGTATAAAAGACCAAGTATCATTTATAGGGCACATACACTCTATTTTGCTTAGGGTTAAATAGCCTTCATCACCAGAGCTGCAAAAAAAAGTACTTCACCCCTACTTTCTTTCTTGTCTTTGAAAGCCTCTTTATGTACTGCTGGTTATTTTCCTTTGTGCCCCAGCTTTTAGAATATCATTAAGCTTTATGCTCCACCATCCATGAAATTAACCACACAATTCTGTAAGTCATAATAAATCATCAAACTGTTCCATAAGGCACTTGCTGAAGATAAAAATAATTCCTAGAATTCTTCTATAAAGTGTAGAAAAAACATTCTTTTAACTGAAATTCCTGAGCAAACACTACAGGCTGAGAAGGAACAGGATGTCAAGAGTCGCATTCTAAGATTAGAATAGACTTAGATCTCAGGTGAACTACATCCTCTCAGAAGGAGTTTTGAATCATCACTGCCAATGGCAACAACTGAGAGGAGCTTCAGGAGAGAATTTCCAGCATCTCTTGCAAACTCATGGAAACCAAAGCTCACCACACATTTACTAGACTATTTACTGAAACAGCAAACACTTAGGGCAGAACAACAATGCTGGGTACTTGCACACACAAGCCACAGTTTTATTTAAAGCTCTCTATCAGAATTTGGCTGACATGATTCATACCTGAAGCTGTGCTTCACTCTTGGGATCCAAAGGTTTCTTATAGAGCAAATGTAAATACCCCGAGCTACGATTCTGTTCGTTTTGTTCTTTAGCCTCTTCTACCCCTGCAAACCCCTCCAGCAGGGTTGTCTTCAGAATACTGATATCTCCATGAAGTGACTGCAAAGTGAAATAGAACAGATGGGACAAGATTCAAAGTAACATTTTCTATTGCCATCTCTAGCACAAGGGCTTCTGCAAGCATCTGCCTGAAAGCACAAAGGCAAACGTCACCCCCTCATTAACACAGCAGAGTCAGATGTTCCAGCTACAGTCCAGCTGTAGCAGGCTAAGGAGGAACATCAGGTGAGGAAGAGTCACTGCTGGTTCACAGTTGGAAGACATTCTGCTCACCTCTGTTGTCTCTTTAATTTCCAAGAGGAAGGTGTGAAGATCCTCTGACTCAGTTCGCAACATCTTCATTTCCTCTGGAGTTCCAACTTGGAAACAGGCTTTGGAAGTCCGGGCCTTCAGCTCCTCCATCTCCTTTTGAAAATGTGCAACCTGCAAAGCCATGCAGAATAAAGGGCAGCCACTGAAAACACAGCAGGGTCTGGAACAAATGTCTCAGCTCTTGGATCGTGCCTCAACTACACCATAAACACCGGTCACTTTGCAGCCAAAGCAGGAAATTCTTCTTGGACATTAACAGGAAAGAATACTCCATCTTCTCTACACAGTGACTGAACAGGACACACAGATGACAACTACAAACCAGGCTGGCCATCTTAGGGAAAATTTCCATTCTGATTCCTAAACTACTTACAGACACCATCAGAACACAGCTGAACTGAAGTGTTTGTGTGGCATTATGAAGAAAACTGCTTGAAAATCTCACCTCTTCCCTGATTCCTGCTATGACAGGGTCTGACTCCTTCCACTGGTGGGTCTGTTTCTCTGAAGTTGTGCTGGGGAGTGCTGATTTGCCCTGGCAGGAAAAAAAAGACAAAACCAAAATAAATATTAAGGATAGATCCATTGCAACAGGGAGCTTAGAAATTACAAAAAGGCCTGGTGTTAGAAACTCCATTCAGACACCGGACACTCGGGTTATAACATAGGTCAAAATACAGCTCTCTAAAGACACGCAGAGAACATTGTTTAGAATCACAGATTTGCAACTATTTCAAAATCAGAAGATAGCCAATTCTTTGACCTAGGAACACGAGTTCAGTCCAAGGAATTCTAATCTATTCGTGAGCCATGAGAAACATTCACCCTCCAAAGAACCCAGTCAAGTTCCCGTTACCTGAGCAGAGCTTGGCTTTGCTGCTGACGGGGTGATTTTGGGTGTCTTCTGTACCAAAGAAGCTGAAGGAGTATTTTGAGCAGGACGTGCCACTGGAATTTAATAAGAACAACAGTAATCGATGAACTCATACAAAGCTTGAGGAAACAGGCTGTGATCAGAAACAATCACCACTATCAAATCCAAAAGCAGTAGTGCTATGGGCCCCAATGCAGGGATACACCTTCCTCAGGTGCCTTTTCACTTCCATCCAACTTCTCTGTGACTATTTTGAACTCTAGTCAATGCAGATGGAAGATAAGGCACTGACTTGTGTGGCTGCCTGGAAACATTCATAATCAGAGCACTGAAAATGCAAGAACTTCTGGGCAAACTTAAGCAGCTGAATATAATTATTTCACATATGGCTCTCTGAGAAATAGAGCACAAATGGAAAAACCTCTCTGTTTCAAGACAAAGTGATTCACATCATCATGGTGTGCCAATCAGGAGGGCCTCTGGAACAGGAAATACAAGAAGCCAAAAGTTTCTGAAGCTGAAGCTCCCTGTGTCCTAAAACTTTTAGAACATCTTTTTATAATGCATTATTCCCAACAATAGGGATCAGACTCCTACCTGTGGCAGGCACAGGGGACGAAGTCTTCAGTGGTGTGGTAGAAGGGGCTGCAATGGGCGTGGACTGGCTCAGAGAACCTCCAGGAGCAGTTTTGGAACTGGGTGAGAAGGAAAACATCGTGGAAGTACACTGACCACTGCTGCTCGTGGGAGAAGAGGTGTCTACAGCATTGAACCTGCAACAGAATGAATAAATGAATGAGTGAGTGAATGNTGAGTGAGTGAATGAATAAATGAATGAGCATCCCCTGGGATCAGCAACCACTCAAGCTCCAGATACAAAATCATGAATAGTTTCTGGAGATAGTGGGAAGGAGCCATTCAGGATCATTTCTGAATACAGGGAACCACAAAGATTTCTGTCTTAGATCTTCCCATGAGCAAAAGCTAAATGCCAGCAAAAACTACTGCCTTGCTCCAAATGCACCTCATCATTTTGTTCCAACTATAGCAAATCTGAGCTGCCCTTCAGTGTCATCCTCAGAGTAAGACTCCAACAGAAATTCTGCAAGAAAATATGAATTTCTATTCATTTGCAAACTCAGCTCCTCAAGGCAGCCAATTTAAATATTCAGCCAATTCACTGGTGTATCATTTGCTTTATACACAAAATATAAAAAGCCCTAAGAGCTCCCATCAGATTCTGGTGTAGTAAAGATTCCTCTAATTCAAAAATAATAATTTGAACCATCAGAAATTTCTTATGATGCATTTACATGAAAGTTCTTCTCCTTAAAAGGCAGCTCCAATTAACATAGCTCTGTGTTTTCAACCACTTTTTCTAAAAATAAAGAGCAAGTCTCAGGAGTTGGAGGGAAGAGTGACTATATGACATCTGAGAACACTCACTCAAACCCATTTTGCCTGGTTTCTAATCAATATTAGTTTTTTTCAGTCAGTGTGAACAAACTTTGAAGATTCCAGATCCTGTGCTCAGTGAGCAAGTGTCCATGTAATAACAGAACCAAAGGGTCTGGCACCTTCTCTGCTGAACACAGAGTGGCAAAGCAATCCTCAGCTGTGGTTCCAGCTTCCTCTCAGGCTGGGGGTAAGGAACCTTCAACAAACTATCGGAGAAACTTGTGCTCTCAACACCCCACTAAAGCAGCCCCAGACAGAAGGGATTTTCCAGCAGATCTTAGCCATGATTTGCATCAAACCTGAGCATGGAATCACTGTTTGATGCCTACGAAACAAAAATATAACCCCTTCCCCAAGTCTCTGGCAATTTATCAGTCTAAACTTTTGGCACTGTCCCTTGATTAGTACCATGCCCATGAACATAACCCCTGGCACGGGAAGCACTGAGGGTTTCCACAGCCACAACACTCTTGGATAAAGAGGGGCTTCCTCAGTGCTTTCTTGGGAACACAGGGAACTGCTGTCAGGGCAAAAAGCCAGACACCATCTTCAGAACTACCATACATCAGCCATGCCTGCAGCAATTTAACAAGTAACCAGCCCCTGCATCCACTGCTGAATCTATTTACTTCTCATTGAGGTTCACTTTGACTGAAGAAGCTGAAGGTGCAAAAGATGTTTTCTGTGCAGCAGGTGCTGTGGAGAGCAACGGCCCAGACGAGCTGTCTGCAGCTGGTTTAAAGTTCATGGACCCAAAAGGAAAGGAGGTGGCAGGAGCTGTTGTCGTGCTGCCTATAGAAGCAGGAGTCATGGATGCCTTGGAAGAAGCAGAGGAGAAGGAGAACGCTGCTGCTCCAGTCAGAGCAGGAGTCTGGGCTTGCTTGGAGGCATCAGTGGCAAAGGAATACGGTGGAGGATCACTGCCTGTGGAGCCAGGAGTCTTCACAGCTGAGGGCATGAAGGAAAAAACAGCTGCTCCACTCCCTGCTGGAGGCTGACTCGAGGTGGGCACAGCGGGAGCAACGGCCGGAGCTGTGTCAGGCTTTAGAGAAGTTGGAGGAGCAGTTGGACTTGCAGCAGCACTCCCTGCAGGAAGACAAATGGGACAAATTTGGCTGCACTGACTAATGGCAGAAGGCATTGCAAGGCCAAATCTGTCTGATAGAGACAGCTCAGCATGCTTCTCTCACTGGACAGTGAGGAAGAGAGATGGCAGAGCTGGGCTTGCAGTCCCCAGTCCCAGCAAGTGATACAGAAACTGTTCAAAGTCACGATCAATACAACAATCTGCTCAGATTAACGTTGTCTGCAGTTTTCCTGTGAGAAAACTTCACCTTCCTCCATTGATTTTGATGAGGTTCCTGCCATCTCAAATAAAATAGGCAGTCAGCACACAAGTTAGCCAGCACTGCAGGAAGGCAGGCTGCCAAACAGCATTCTGGCTGGGGAAGGAGAAGCAAATTTGGGCACAGGGAAGAAAATGGTGCATTTACAATTATTTCTCCATGAATGCAGACAAGCAAAACAATCATCTTACCTACCTACATCACACTACACAGGGCAACACATCTATAACTCAAAAAAAACTACTCCTCTTCACCTGCTGACACAATTTTCACAGTGCTGAGGAAAGCTTTAAATAGGATTTAAATAGAATTGTGTTTAAATAGGATTTTGCTACACTCAAACACCTTAGTTCATATCATGACCTCCTATGGAGGAAAATCACCACCTCTGTGAAGTGTGCAGGCCAAGCTCAAAGCTGGGCAAAGAACCTCCTAAAACTGGTTTGACCCTATTCCCCAAAGGCTGATTGCACAGGAAAATCTAAAGGCACAGCCTGAAAAGTGCTTGAGATCCCACAAACAAACAGGTTTAAAGGCTAGACTCAATGATCTTAGAGGTCTTTTCCAAACTAAATGGTTCAGTGGTGAACAGGACTAGGTAATTTCACACTGATGCACAAAAGACAGAGAACAGTCCCGTGAGCTCAAAACACCCAAGAACTGCTCCCCATTTTCCTTATAAAGAAAAACTCTATTTTCTGTGACCACATGTCTATCTGACTACTGAACAACTGACAGATTAGTATGACAAAGATCCAAAAATCCAAGTGCTCCCCATGGTCCCTGGAGCACTTACCTGCTGCCTTGGGAACTCTCTCCCCTGCCAACTGCAGTGGCTCTGGGGTCACAATAAGTGACCTGACCCCAGGGTTTTGGTTGATCATGTAAAATGGGCAAAGCACACCATCCGTAGAGAGCAGGATCAGAACTGGAGCTGGAGTAAGGATCTTCTCATCACCTGCCAGAGACCACACATATAAGTCCTGCAGTCAAAGCTTCGTATCCTGTTCCTACTGGAACTGCCACCTTCATGTGACTTTCTTCACACAGTATTTCTTACATTTCTCCCTTATTGCTTTCATCTGCATCTTTGTTCCCTTGCTTCTCTGTCAGTGCTCAGCTCTCTTTATCCTTTTGTATTCCTTTCTGTTCCTGACTTCATGTTTCATAAAAGGGTTATTTTGACAACTGAATGTCATCTCCTGAATGACAAAGCCCAACTTTCACCCATCAGTTCCTGTGCCAAGCTTTTTCTGATTTTGAAGCAATCATTTTTCCTCACTGATACTCTGCTCCCTCCTTCCATTCCTTTCAGCAATCCCCACATTCCACTGGGCCCTCATTAACATTCATATGCATAAACTACAAAACGGAATTGCTACATAGGAAGCTTTTTAACTTTAAAGAAAGCCAACATCAAACAAATATCCTTGTGATCTGAACCACTGATATAAAATACTTGTGTTTTATGCAGCTGCTTTGTGAGTCTGCTTCAGTACAAAAATTCTCAGCACAGTTAAAGCCGCAGAACACTCTCTGTATTTCTAAAATTCTGTAATGGTTTAACTGTGCTTAATTAAACACAAAAGACCCAAACCCAACACATCTAGAGTGCGGGAAATATCTGCTATAATCAAGGTGCTTTGTTTGTCAGGCAGTGCAGTGGATAGCCATTTCTCTTTACTATTGGTTCTTCAGGAAAAGCATGCTAGGGAAGGGCAGTTTCCAATTGGGAAACAAGTGCCAGGACAAATCAGGTTTCTCTGCAACCTAAACCTGCCCTGAACTGCAAAGCCAATTAATGTGCAGCCAAACTCTTGTGTCAGAACATAGAGAACGTGTTAGCAAAAAGCTTCCCCAAAAACCTTTTTAAAAACTCTGAGGCAGCACAACACAGGCTTTAAAAAATCTGTCCTGACAGATTTCTTAATCCAGTAACCGTACAGATTAATGGAGAAAAGGCTTCAAATTGAAGTTGGCATTCAAGCACAATGTTTGACCTCAATTCCCTACTGTAGGTTTTCTTTCAGGTAAAGGTCTTAGTTAACTGGCACCCTCCTGTGCTCTTCAGGAACTCCGGACTGCAGTACCTTCCACTCTGCCTGAAGGCATCTCTATTTCCATCTGTCTCTGGCCTTCAAAGAAGAATTCTCAGAATTCACTAAGATACAACACAATAGCTCAGATGTAGTTTCAGACTTTGACAAGGTACTTTGAAGGGCCTTCAGGCAGCACAGAAGGTACAGCAATAATGCAGCTGAGATGTAGAGCACAGCAGGGTTTAGGCAGTACAGACCTTGTGCTTTAATGCAGAATTAAAACCTACACATTCACCTCAGCGATCTTTGCAGTTTCTGGCTTTGAAACCAACCCACTTTTCCTTTAGATCTGTGCAAATGTACTTGATACAAAACAGTTCTGCAAAAGGACATAAGTGACAAGAATAAAGAACACCACACGGGCAGCCTGAAATCCTCAGTGATAGAACATGACGCTTTTAAACTCACTAAAATCCCAGTTCTGGGGAACACAGACATAACTCAGGAGCTTTGTTTGCCATGTCTGCTGGTGTTGTATCCCAGGATGCTGAAAGCTTCAGGAAAGAACTGTATTTAACACTTTGCCACTGAATTCTTACACAGAAGCAAAGCCATGTGCTGTGGGTTTGGTATAAAAACAGCAGGTGAGTCAGCCTGCCTTTCAGAACGATCTCCCAGAACTCTGAGCACAAGGCTGCCCCTCAAAAATATCAAATATACTGAGATTTTTGGACTACTCCACAGGAAAGACTATCAAGACTTACTGATCACGATGGGTGTGTTACTGGTGTAGTCTACAGCAACACCAACGGGCAGAGTGTCATCGCTTTTATCTGTCACAGGAAGTTCTGCTCTGCTGGAGTCCTCCAAAACCCACGACTCCCAGTTCTGCAAAAAGTAAAATTATTATTATATCAACTACTGCTTTCCTGTGACCAGCCTTCTTCAACCCTCCAGCCTACAACAGCTGAAACACCAGCTAGAGAGTATCCACTTAAATTTGTCAGATTAACAAATGCCAGAAAGATCAGGGTCCTTCACAGATCTGGTTGTGACTTCTCATGTATCACTGCATGTCAGAGGTCAGACATTTTTAATGCTTCACTTCAACTGATGACCTCACATCAATCACTTTATTATAGTGAGTTTGACCAAATTTTGAGACTGCCAAGTGAATAATGAAATACAGACTTCTGGTACTTGGTTCACAACACGTCCCTTGTTCATCTGAGAATTATCTTAAGATTCTGTGCAATTTAGAAGCTTGTTTAGTTTTGGGATGTCTTAAAAAAAATCATCATCTCATTGTATTCCAGATCTTATACAAGTTGTACTTAGGGAAAGAAAATGTACACTTGCACAAATGCAACACAAAATAGATTCCTAAAATGGAATAACAGTATTACCTGATCCCCCTGCCTGGCAAGAATGCTGACTTCTGTGGAAGCTGCTGAAGCTGCCAGAACTAGATCCCTGGAAGCATGAACACAAGCAGGTTAAAACTAACATGACAGTCCACTGCAAGGTCTACAAAAACGAGGAACAAAATCTATGGAGATGCACTGACCCCTCAGACATGCCTAGCAAGGGAAGGACCTTGCCATGATTCCCACCACTCACCATTCCTCAACAAAATTGAGGAAGTAATGATGCTGTCTCTCAGTGCAGCTTGTGTAGCACGGCTCCATGAAATTCACAAACTTCTCTGGTCGCTTCTCTTCCTTTTTCTGTAAGATCAACATTGATAATTTATCTGTCACTTCACAAACCAAGTAATCTCCCTTAAATTATTGACAGTGTCAGGGCACACCAATAATATCATAACTGGATCTCAGCAGAGAACAGACTACTCACTGATTTTTCAGGTGGATCCTACTTCCTCCACTTAACACCCCCAACCTCAATCCCACGATTTACAGCAGCACCAAACTCAAATTCTATGTGTTTCCAATGTCAATAACAAAAGCAACTTGCCATTGTCATGAACAAGTCAGGAACAAGCAATAGACACTTGTGCTGTTGTGACTGCTGGCACTTACAGGCAAAATGGCTATGACCACTTGTGGAGACATCTCCAGTGTCCCATCAGCCTCCGCATACACGATGGCAAAGACGTACGTGCCAATCCAAAGGACATCCAAAACTGAAAGAGAAAGCAGACACCTCAGCCAGGAACACTTTATAATTATATTAAATATTTAGAATTCTTGTTGATTTTAACTGTGCACAGCACACAAAGGAAATGACAGACAAATGGCAACTAACTCCTAAATTACCAAGCCTAAGAGTCACAGAAAATCACACGAATCTGGGTCATTTCATAGCCGGTGCTATACAGCTGCTTTAGCTAAAGAAACAGGGGGAAGAATGAATAAAATACTTTTAAAGAGAAAACAAGTTAAAAGGTAATAAAAAGATGTACCTTTAACAGGATTATCCGAGTCATAAAAGGGAGGACAAGGGATTACTTTCTTCTCCTGCAGATTCTGCAAACAAAACAACTCTTAAATCCAATTGCAAGTTTTTTCAGAAAGCCCAGAGAACTGGTTTAGAGCAACTCACACATTCTTTAACTCTCATCATAAGCCACTCTGAAATCATGACTTCAGTGGCCAGTGCAAACCTTAAACTAAACCAAATATTGGCCCAAGACACTTGAATATTACTGAAGCACTTGGGTAGCACCACATGGCTCACGCCATGTGCCACCTAAACAAATTCTGTAGTTTGTGATACAAAAATCAACCAACTAACTGAAAAAAACCCCAAACAAACAACAACCCAAACCAACAAAATATCGTATTTCAAACTCCTGAAAAGTCACAAGGCCTTAACACCACCAGTACTTACAGGCAGATATTGCACCACAGTGCCATTTTGCCTCCCTGCAGCCAGTTGTTTTCCCTTTGGACTCCAACACACTAGGCAAAAAAAAAAAAAGAGAATTTCTTAGCACTAAGGAACTGGAGAGTTACAAGGTCCCACGAAAATAGGACCAATAAATTAAACCTGCTATTTTTTTCCACTGAAATAAACAATGAATCTGAATCAAACAAGGAGGCTTCCAGTCACAGAGAAGACAAGACTACACAGGTCAAAACCCAACAGGTGGTGATACTTATTTGCATGTTTTCCTGGAAATGAGTCAAGCCTGAGACAGCACAAACCACAGGTGGGCATGGTCCATAACTCACAGAACTCAGCTGCTGCAATCAACTGGGAGAGAGTAATTCCACTGCAACACATTTTCTGTGTCTCACTGAGTTTAAACCCTTCCTTTTTGTGAGGAATTTTAAGAAACCTCCTCCTGAGACAAGCAACCTGTGTTTATACACCTCTCAGTCGGTGTCTGCTCTTCAGTATCCAACATTCTGAGCGCCCTCCAAGGCTGCCACTCACCAGATGTGACAGCAGCAGAGGGTGGCAGTGTGGCATAGACCTTCACAGAGTCTGTGACCTGCAGGACAGAGATGCTGCCATCGGACAGGCAGATGGCCACCATGGTGGGACTGGCAGGGTTCCACTTCAGGTCGTTGACCATGGCTGCATTTCCTGAGTCCTTGGCCAGTTTGTGACAAGCAAATGCTTGTTTCTGCTGTTTTGCCTTTTAGGAAACACAAATACACGAGACAGTCAAAGTGGAGCATAAAACCAAACTCTCCTGAAGTCATAGTTTAAAGCAGTTTTAGACCTGCCTATAAATTAATGACTGATGAAAACAAGCAGATTTTGAGTTTACTGAGCAACTCCTTTATAAGGCAACCCTTATGGAGACAGAAAATCCCACCCCAGCTATACCTCTCCTCTGCTGTATTCTGAAAAAAGGCCCCAAGCCAAAGCCAAACCCACATGGCATGTGCTGTACCTGATTTAGGAATGTGCGGACATCAAAAAAGCTGATGAAGGACCCCATCTCACTGGACATCATACACACAGACAGGGTGAGATTGTCACAGCTCAGAGCCAGGTGCTGCATAGGAAACTTCATGGGAACCACAGTACTCTGAATATTCTCCACTTAAAACAAAAAGGAAACGAAGATGGAATGAAGGGGACAAATTTAAATAGCAAGAACTGTCCTTGTAAAACAACACAACAAATTAATGCAATAATCCTCAGTCCCATTAACAGCAGCTATCAAAGGTAACACGTGCAAAAACTGAATTAAAGCAAATCCCTTCATCTCTATTAATACAATCTTGAGAGTTGCCAAATTTCTAAGAAAAGAAATCGCCACTTTCCTTCCTCAGTAACCTGAGGAATAATAAGTGGAAAGATTTTTGACTTTACTTACAGATGTAGAGAGTGGAACAGTTTCTTAGGAGAATGAAAACCATTTGGCACTCAGGTGGTGGAACAGTGGCTGCTTCCCCTCTTCTGGACAGTTATTTAGTCAGAGTGGGTAACTCAGTGTGGAAACTCCCTCAGTGTGTCCCTCCACTCACACACAGCCCTGACACATGCACAGGCTCACAGCTCAAAGAATAGCCACCAAGCCAGCAAAGAATGGCTACCAACCCTTGTTCCTGCCTTCCCACATGAGAAAACATGGCAATTCAAATGCCTGACAGAGGATGGCAAGGACTGCAACACGTATCAGGAGCCAAGAGCTCCATGTCGTAAATCCCACATAAACCTGTCTCTGCCAAGGCCATGAGATTTAAGTGTGTCTTACCAATTTTATTGGGATCTTCTCCCGGATGTTTCTGCATGAGAAGATCTCTGGTGTGGAAGATCTGCAGGCTGGTCCCTCCACCAGCAAAGACCAGCCCATATTTGTTGGACACTGCGAGGAGGCTGGAGCGTTCTTTGGGAAGTTCATCAGGAGCATCAAAGATCCGAACTTTCTTCAGAGCTCTGAACTGAAAATCCTGTTTGAGAGTGTTGGGGAGTATCTGTTCACATGCTGCCCAAGAGGAACAGTTTACTTTGGCTTCTCTAAGACAGCAAGTGCAGGAGCCTCTCCATGAGAGCTGCAAATCCCTGCCACACACCCAGGCAGCCTCTGGCCACTCCATCATATTTTCTGTCTCATCCATGAAAGACTGAGACCACACCACCTTTTTTTCCCATTGGTTAAACCTTGCTTGTACCCAGTAGCTGTGTTCATAAAATCTGCCTGAGACATTTGACCTTCTCAGGAGCACACCAAAACCAGCCAAGGGATACAGAGGAAAAGAGAAAGGAATAAAGAAAAGATGGGACAGGACCGAACAAAACTTCCTGCTACAAGACACACATTTGCTAACCTACATGCCAGTAACTCCAGTCAAGCACCTGAGTTATTCCCAAATAACCCGTGGCAGGGGGTGGAACGAGATGAGCTTTATGGTTCCTTTCAACCCAAACCATTCTGTGATTCCCTCCGCAGACATGAAGCACCTCTCTACACCAAAGGCCATACCAGCTCTCCCTTTTCCACCCCACAGGCTTGTACCACACTATGCTGGAAAGTCCTCAAGATTGCACAGAATGGGTGTGGAATGTCCTCACTGAAGATATTCTAGACCCGTCTGGACACAATCCTGTGCCGTGTGCTCTGGGCCGAACCTGTCTGAGCAGGGAGGTTTGAGCAATGACCCACTGTGGTCTCTTCCAGCCTGACCCATCCTGGGATTCTGTTTCACAAACACGGCAAGGATGTCTCAAAAAGCCCCGCCATATCCTGAGCCGACCGCCCCGGTTTGTCGGGCCCACGGTCCCAACCAAACCTCCTCCAGAACCCAGCACCTCTCACAGCCCAGGCCGAGCCTTCTCCGAGCCCCGTCCCCCTCCGGCTCCAAGCCAAGGCCCCCCGGCCCGAGTAAAACAGCCCGCCAACCCTTCCCCACGTCGGACTGCCCCTCACACCCCCCCGCTCTCCCCGTGCCTCACCTTCATCTCCCGCTCGGGGATCACGTCCATGTCGTCCCCCATGTCGGCCCCGCGGCCGCGGTCCCGCTGCCCGCGCCCCGCCGAGAGAGCCCCGCGCCGCTTCCGCTTCCGGCGGGGCCGCTCTGGCCGCGGCTCTCGCTGCTCCGGGTCCTCCTACGGGCCCTCCCCTAAACAACTGCGCTTAATAAACCCTCTTTGCGCAGAGTCAGGTTGGAAAATATCTCTGAAACCATCAAGTCCAACCTGTGACTGAACAGCACCTTGTCAGCCAGCCCACTGCCTTGAGCGCCACGTCCATTCGTTCCTTGAACATCTCCACAGACAGTGACTCCACCACCCCCTTGGGCAGCCCTGTGCCGGTGCCTAATCACCCTTGCTGTGAAGAAATTCCTCGCAATGTCCAACCTAAACCTCCCCTGGCGCAGCTTAAGGCTGTGTGCTCTCGTCCTGATTTTTCCATACATTCTGAGTCGCTGGGAGCGGCAGGACACCTGTGCCCTGCTCCGTCCTGAGGGGACCCAGCCCGCTGGAGCAGCCCCGGAGGGCACAGAGCCCACTGACACCGGGGATGGGCTCTGGCTGTCCCTGCCAAGCCATGGTGGAGTCTGGCAGGTGCCTGCTCCACCCCGGCCACCAGCCCGTGGTGAGGGGCTTTGATGTTCTTACCACATCAGAGAGCCAGTGTTGCTTCAGGTCTAAGGAAACACAGAAACTCCCGAGTTCGAAGGGACGCTCAAGGATCATTAAATTGAACTCCCGGTCCTGCACAGGAAAACATAAGAATCCCACCATGTCCCTGAGAGCCATGTCCAAACACTTCTAGAGCTCTCTCACCCTTGGGGCCGTGCCCATTCCCTGGGAAGCCTGGTCAGTGCCCAGCACCATCTGGGGGAAGAACCTTTGCCTAATTCTAACCTAATCCTACCCTGACACAGTTTCATTCCTTTCCCTCAGGTAAAATCCTACTCCCTTGGCATGAGCTGCAGTGGGAGCACAGGGATGCTGTGCAGCCCCTGTATGGCTCCAGTGTGGGGTGGCTGAGCTGCAAACACAGAAGCTCTGTGAGTTGTAGCAGCCTCATTGTGCTCCAAGACAACACAAAAGCAGAATGCGGGTGGTTGATCACACCAGGTCCTTGATTTCTTTTGGGGGGTTGATCACACCAGGTCCTCGATTTCTTTACTTGTTCAAGTTTTGAGGCGTTCAGCTCCCGCTCAGAATGCCAGCACTCAGCCCTCTGGGGACACTTTGAGAAGGGCTCTTTCCAGCTCTAGCAGGTCACTCTCTTTTCCAGGACCAAAAAGGACAAGGATTTCCACAGAGACAAGCAATGATGGCTTTGGGCAGTGACCTGAACTGTGGCAAACCACATCCAAGTTTCCCTCATGTAATATGCTTCCTTTATTTTCTAACTGAACAACAGCTTCAACACACAGCCAAGAAAAGCAGGTGCATTCCCAGAGGCTACCAGGCAGCAGAAAGCAGACACGGGGCTGTGATCTCAGGGAAATTCTGTCCTTTTAAGAAACACATGGGAAAAGTGCACCCAGTCATTCCCCAGGAAACCTGGTCTCCCTTTTTGATAATTCACATCAGAAAAGAACCTAGACAAAAAAAAACCCCTCCTCCAAGAAAGTATTGCAAGTGTCTGCTCTCAATAAACATGTTACTCCTTAAAACAAGCACTGGCACCTGCTCTTTTTCAGTAAGTCAGAAAAAAGTGCCAGCTTTCAGGAGGTGGCCTCTGCATGTCATCACACAAACTCCATGGCTTTCAGTCAGTTATTACAGATAGAGATCAGATGAAGAGAGTCCAAACCTATCTCCAGGATCTGTTTAAGGGTTTATATTAACAGACTTGGAAACCAGCTCCCTTAATCTGCAACCAATCATATGGACCAAGCTTCAGAAGAGATAACAATAAACACTGACACACTGTAGCTTCAAAAGATTTATTTTCAGTCCTTGAAGTAGACTGATGCTGCTTTTGCTCATAATTTTTCTCTCTGTTACAGTTTTGGTTTTCACACAAACAGTAGTGAGAATGTTTTTGTTGTTTTTTTTTAATTATTTAAAAGTGCAGCCTTTGGCAGGAACAATCAGCCTAGTAGAGTTAATCATCTGTATTGCCTTTAAAAAATGTACTTACTAAACCATGATTTTAAAAAAGTTAAAAGCCGTCAAGAACATTTAAGAAAAGAGTAGGGAAAGGGCAAAGAGCAAACACCTGGATTCCAGAAATTGTGTATGGAACAAAAATCATCACAGTACCCAGAGTGTGGATAGCACAGTCCCAGCTCACATTCCATACTTACAGCCCTTCTTATTTTGCAGATTTGAGGGCTTATCCATCAGGGAAATGGATAGTCCCAGGGGACCAGGCTGAAACATATACAGGGAGGTCTGCAAAAATCAGAGGGACAGAGCAGCTGCCTGAGGACAGATCCTCATCTGCAGCTGGTCTGGCCGGGCTCAGTTTGGTCACTCAGCTTCCTGTCACCTGGAGGTTTCACTTGCCCCGGGCATCCTGTGGGGCTGCAAAGGCATCACAGCTTGTTTCTGGACTCTGTGGATGGGACAGACAGTCACCGGTCCAGAGGTTACACTCCTGGTCACACCCAAGTCATGATTTATTGGGAATGGAGTCCCCAGGATGGCTTTAACCATCCTCACTTGCAGTGGCTGGTGTTGGACCCTGAGATCTGCCTGCAGGATGAGCCCCCAGAGCAGACAGAAGCTGTCCCTGCAGGCAGCTCTGCCCACTCCAAGAGGCTGTGCGGGCAGATGTCTGGGTACAAGCATATTCCCACATTCCCCTTGTGATCAGACAGATGTGGGAGCCTGATTTGCATTTTGGGGGGTGGGGGTCAGGAGGGGAAGAACTAAGTCCAAAGTAGGAACAGGAGGATGGAGCAGAGAAGGCACTTATTTCTTTGCACCCATGAAGCCGCTCTCAGGGGCTTTGTCCGTGTCTGGCAGCAAGGACCATTAGGAACCCGTCCTGACAAGCACAGCTCTGAATCCATACACTGGGAACAAAGTAGCTCCTCGTCTGAGAAATGCGGGAAGGGCAGAGGAAAGAGTAAAATCACAGGATATCTTTTTGTTCTTTTTGGTCTCACATTACACTTGGTGCTACAACTTCTGTCTAACAGATCAAGTTGGCTACGGGATGCAGCAGAAAGACATGAGCTGGGGGTCTCCAGCTTCCCTTGCTGTTCCTCTAAGGCAGGTTAGTTGAAAACTAGGACTGTGCACAGTAAAGAGTAACAAAGCACAGGTAACCTCTGTTACAGACCAGCAAAGCAAACGGTGCCCATTTTACAGCCTGTCCTCTTCAAGGGAGGCTGGCTATGTCTCTCTCTGGAGGTGGACCAGAAGGTTTTGGGTTGCTTTCATTGGCTTTTCCTTCAAACATCATGACCCTGCAAAACACAACAGATATTGCTCATTTAGAAAAAAGCAAATGCATATTTATCCATCATCGGGGGTGGCATCGTCTGCTGAAAAAGAGCATCTGGCTCCCCTACAAAGAGCACTCGATAATTAACACAGCAAGGAAAGCCAACAGAGGGCAGTGCTGCCAGGCTGGCTCTTCCAGCAGCTACCAGGAGTGGGTTCCCAAAGTCTCTGCCGGTTTTCCTCTCAGAGCCCAGAGGATTAGCACATTTTATTTAGACAGCCACTTCCGAAATCCCCTGGGCACACACTGCATGCAAAGTGTTCCTGATGCGTAAAAGCAAATACCACTCCTGGCCCACCTTGCACATAACCACACAGCAGAACATTCAGAAGCCAACACCGAGCAAGCAACAGCAATTACAGCCAGGGGAGAGAGCAAAAACAAGGAGCAAGGCACTGGCTGTAGGAATCTCAAGCATTTTACAACCACTAGCACTGTCTTCCTCCCTGAGGACTGCAGCTACGCTGGGAATGCCAGCTGCCTCAATGGATCAAAGGGCTCTACTGCTCTTAGGACGAGTTTTACATTTCTGCTCCTGCTCTACAGGGTCCAACAGACAATGGGGTGTCTGTTAGCAAGAGAAGGGACCTGTTTGTGAAAGCTGCTGCAGTTGGGAGGAGGGATGGAAGAAACAGGACAGGCTGCAGGCTCAGTCTGGTTCTGTGAAGAAAAAGGAGGAGCAGGGATGTCAGAAGTCTGTGTCTGATGTCGGAAGAGGAACATCACAACAGAGACACAGCACACAGTGGGGAGAATCTGCCAGCAAACATGTCCCAGGCTTAGAGAAACCATGTGAGAGGTGGGTGCAAGATCCTTCCTCCCAACCTGCCCGGAAAGCTGGCTGTGTTTCTAAAGCTGCCTTCAAAAAGGGGGAAGGAGGATGGAGAGGATCCGCTCCTATTCATGACTGTTTCAGACACAAAAGCAGGGCCAGCCTCTGAGCTGTGAAAAGAAATGCCAGGCTTCAATGGGATGGAGATGGAGCCAAGCAAATGTTTGGAAGCCATTTGTTAGAGCAGCACTTTCAGAGCCCTTTTGGGAGGGCAGAGGGGGCCGTGGGAGGTTAGTGCTGGCAGCCTGTGCCACAGAAAACCTCTCCCAGCACGAGCCAGCTGTTTTAAGCATGTGTCCCATCTCCATCTTCTGCCCGTCCCTCCAAGATCAGGCAGGGACGGAGCATCCTGTGGGAAACAGGAGCCAGCAGTACTGCTGCTGGCAGGACCATCATTCACTCAAGTCCTGCCACCATCCACAGGGGAAGTCTGTGTCCCCAAAGCCAGCAGGATCCTCAGGGAAGAGATGGGAAGAACTCCTGCAGTGCTGAATGCCTGCACACCCTCAGGAAAGGAGGGGGATGGCTCCCGTGGAGCACGTGGGAGGAAGCCTGTGCTAACACACAGCAGGCAGCTCTGGTGGGAGCACTGGCCACTGTTCAGCCTTGACATGGGCTTATACACCCTCTCATGGCACCCTGCCAACTCCCCTGCACAAGGATCCTTGTCTCCCTCCATGAACACTCAGTGTGCACAGCTCCAACTCCCCCAGACAGAACAGCTTGTGCTTCCCAGATTCCCAACAGAGCAGCTCAGGTGCTGCTGCTCTCCCTCAGCTCCAGCCCGGGACACTCACAGTTTGAGCACAGCAGAGCGTTTCCCAAGCATCACGTTGACAAAGTCCTGGTACGAGATGGTGTCGCTGACCCCTCCAGTCACCTCAGAGATCATCTTCTTCAGCTCCAGGTGGGTCTTCGGAGCCCCCAGCTTCTCCATCATCCTTTTGACAGACATCAAATCTACCAAAGCAAGGAAATTGCCGCTGTCAAGGGGTGACCCCACTGAGCACAGACCAACCCTACAGAAAGCCATGAGTTCCCACCTGAGTCCACCTCACCCGTGGACTCTGTGGCTGTCAGCATTAAGCTGGTGCCAAAAGCCACGAGACGCCTTCCAGTACAGCTCACTGCCACTCTGCCCAGTACAGAGCATCACTTCCCAGTCGTGCAGCTCAAAATAAAAGTACCACACACTCAGAGAAGAAGGACAACTCTCCAAGTGCTCCAGAGACACGTGGGGACAGTGCTTTCTAGCTCAGATTGTGGCACCAAGAGTCACAAGGATGGGGAGGAGGGAAGCAACACCAGGATTAAAGCTGGAGACAAACAAGCTGTGGGGAGCAGACGCCCCTGCCCATCGCCACAGGCCATTTCCTCCCATTGCACTGCTGCCTGCTGAGGCCTGTGGGCCCCTTCCCTCCCGGAAGCCCTGAGTCAGGCCTCTTCCAGCTCCCCACAGGCTTCACTTCAGCTGGAAGACTTGTGGAGGAGGGGAACGGGGCAGCCGCCTCCTGGAAGGGCACAGTGCACAAGTGATTACACTTCAGTGTCAGCTCCAGGCCTGCAGGAGGCTGGAGCTTTACGTAACTGGTGCTTTCTGGACCCAAACCAGGGCTGCTCAGCTGAGCCAGACTCACACCCAAGTCTTTTGCTTCCCTCTGCTCCCCTCCCTGCAAAGCAAAGAGCTTCTCTGCACCAGAAGTGCTCATGGATTTATACAGCTCCTGCCTCGAGCCAAGCAAGCCCTAGGATTGTCCAAGTCCTGCAGCTTCCCAGCTCTGAATTCCCAGCTTTGCAGCAGAGGATTGAGAAGAAGGCCTCAGTGGAGAAAAAGGGAGAAGAAAAAAAAGGCATGTAGAGCAGAAAGAAGTGGAGGAGATAAACAGAACTGGAGAACAGTATTGTGAAGAGTTTAGATCTTGAAATAGGCAAGGAGAGACTGAAGAAACTGAGAGGCAGGGGCTGGGGAGCCAAGGAAGCCCCTGGTCGGCAATCAAGATCCAAACAAGGACATAGGAAAAACCCACAAGTTTTCCTCAACACCATGAATGCAGAGGGAAGCAGCAGATTCAGCAGCAGACAGGCTGTGGCTCTTTCAGCCCAGCATCCCTCAGAGTCACTCACCAATCTCGCCTTGGTTGTTCAGGTCAAACTCCATGTATTTCTCTGGAAGAGACACAGAATTAAGTTAGCAGGACTCTAGAGCAGGGGGATGTGCAGGGCTTTGGAGCACTGGCTGCTTACAGTGCTGAAATAAAGCATTTGGGCATAAGATTGATATACTGCTGAGTGCAAAGTTCAGAGGGGGAGACCATCTCGAGGCCTGGTTTTAGCACCCTTATCTCAACTCTAGGGCTCTAGAGTTAAGAGCTCTGTAATTGTGGCTGCTTTTCATTTAAGCTGAAGGAAAACACTGGCATGAGAACAAGGTATCAGCTGGCTACGAACAGCGTTAAAAAGTTTCCAGCCAGAAAAACAAAGCTCTGGAACAGCCTCCCAGAAGGAGTAGCAAGGAAAACAAACCCTCGAGCACTCCCGAGATGAAGCCTGATCGGATTAGAAGGGGGATTAAATGATGCAGTTGTCTGCAATAACGAGGGACAGACTCCACAGTGCTCCCGTCGCTGTGCTCACTCCCAGAGCAGCACCTGCCAGGAGAGATGCTCAAGGACCACATCAAGAGGGCGAAGCCAAGAACATGCCTGGGCACAGTGATGCTGGAGCAGGTGGTTTGCCTTTCCAGCCTGCTGTCAAACACTGCTGACTTGAGCAACTCCAGCATTGTCAGAGAGAGGCAGAGCCTGCTCCAAAAGGTCAGGTTAGCTTTGCAGGACAAAAACTCTCATGCTGTAACAAGCAGAGCACTGATTTGAGTTAGAAAATTCAGGAATTCGGTTCTGTGCAGTTTCTGCCCTTTGAAGTGGCACACCTGAGCCTCCTACACAGCCCCCACCCCTTGCTAGCTGTTCCCCATTTAGACTTTAAGCTCTTCAGGCAAGGATTTGTCTGTCTTACAGACCATACAGCTCCCAGCACCACAGGGGCCCCCCCATCACCTCAGCTCTAGTAAATGGAAAGAGCAAGATGCCTGCTGGCACCATCCATCCATGCTGAGCTGGAGAAATCACCCTGCAGTGAGCACTCACTCCCCACAACAGCCTTCTTGGAGGACTCTAATTAACCAAGCTCTTCCAGGCTGCTCCTTTGCCCCAGGAAGGAAAATGGAAAAGACCTTTTGCCTCTGCTCCAGGGACACCAGCCAGCATATGAGCATGAACAGAGAAGTGGCAGGCTAATTTAAGGAGCCAAAGGGAAGAGTGGTTATTTCACACATCAGAGTCTCTCCAGGACCTGTGCTTCCAAAGGAAATTGTTGGGTTAACTGGACTGATGGGCAGGAGGCAAAGGAATGGTTTGGCATGTCTTTACCTGGGTCTCAGCCCATGGTTTACTGCTGCCATGAGCTCACCAGGACAGACCTACGGAAATACCATGTACAAACCAAAGCTGTTCACGCTTCAGGCAGGAGTAAATGTCTCCCTTCAAGCATCAAGCAACCAATCCTAGAAGAAATCAGGGCTGTAACACACATATTTAGGGGCCAGAGTGATGCTTGATGCGGGAGTGCCTCTCCCCACACTCTGCCTCACCAGAATGACCTTGGCATTTTAACTGCCACCTCCCTTACCAGGATCAGGCACCCCTGCCTATGCCTGGGGCACAAACCCTGCTCTGCCATCTCCATGCCCAGCACATGTTTTCTTTTCTTCTGAGCTGACACTTAGCCAACAGTGCAGAGAACAGAGGCAGCTTTACGTCAGCCTCAGCTCACACATTCATGTTTCCCTCCCACCCCGGCAGAGGGGATACAGCGGGGCAACAACCATGCATGGTCCCTCCCTCACAAATACATTTACACAAACACTGCATGGGGGCTCCATCTTTGCCTCCCCCAGGCTGGGAGGGGGGTGGGGAAGTGGGAAGGACAGCAGAGAAGAAATATTCCCCCCATCATCACACAATGAGCCAATTGTTGGGGGAGCTGGAGGAGGCCTTGGAGAGAGGGACAGGCCACGGAGACAAACTCACGAGGCAGCAGGAAGAGATGCCAAAGGCTCTCGTTACAGGGAATTCTGTGCCTGTGACCTACAGTTGCAATGTTTGAAGAGCCCCGATTGTGATGGGAAAAAATAATGCGGGGCTGCAGCCAAAAGCCAAAGCTACACAAAAAGCAACACAAAGAGATTGGGGAGCACAGGAGGCTCCTCTGTGCCCAGCAGTGTAAGGGATCACAAAACGCCAGCCAGCTTCTTCCTCGCTGGATTGCAAAGCCAAAATTCAAAGGGAAATAAAAGACAATGTCTGAAATGGAAGCAAGGTCAGGTTTTATTTGGTTAGAGCCAGGCTGAGCACAAGCCTCAAGGCAGCGTGACACAGGCATGTTTTCTCAACTGCCTTCAGCCACTGCTTGGAAAGAAAGTGGATACACCAGAATAACCCTGCCAGATCTTGTCCTGTAACCAGTCTGGGGACAAGCTCCAGAGGACTTCAGGCTTTTGAGCCGTTTCTCTATCACCTGTCCCAGCAAAAGGCCCAAACCTAAGCCCTAGATCTGCTCACCCACTGGAGTCAGGCTTTGGCCAGAGCTAGACATATCAGTGCTGTTCCCTCTCGTGTCAAGGGGCTGGGAAAGGACTAAAGAAACTTTTGGAGAGAGGAAGTCCCCAACTCCTCCACAAAGCAGCTGACACTTCTGCTTTCTGGAATGAGGCCCTCCTACTTACTGGAAAAAAAAAGTCCAGCTATTGCATGGTCCATTATGCCAGTTAGTTTGCTGGGTAACTAGATAGAAACTATCCTCCTTTGCTGCTCCCCAGGGTTTTGCCCACACAGCAGGTTTCGCAGTAACAGCAGCTGCCAGGCAGGATGTCTGTAGGGTGACATGTCCCTGCCCTGCAAGGGAGAAAAGCACAAAGGCTTGTGTGGAAAACACCTCTCCAGAGAGTTTCACTAAGTCCCACAAGCAAGGGGGAAGCCATCCATCCCAGCTCAGTCACTTGTGTTTGGCAGAGAATCTCAGGCTGGTAAAATACAAGTGCTGAGGAAAATAATCTGGTTCAGAGCAGTTGGGCTCAAAGAACAGGGAAACCCTCCAGTTCTCACCTTTGAACACTGCCAACTTCTCCTCCAGGTCTTTTTCATTACTGAATTTTGGGTCACAGAGAAACTCCTAAAACAGAAAAAAAAATCCTCAAGGTTAAAGATGCAAAGGAAAACACCCTGGAGGGCACCTCCAAAGGCAGCATTAGCCAGAAGACTCACACAATTCCCAGAGTCACAGCTGAGCAACAGCAAAAGGAGACTTGAAAATGGGCTGAATCCCTCCACACCTTGTCATTAACATTCCAGTGCAAGGGGAATCCCTCTGATGTCTCAGATTTCCCACTGGCAGCTTGAGGGAGGACTGGACCTCACCTGCCTTTGGAATAACTGCACAAAACCTCCTGCTCTTGCTTACCCAAGGTTTCAGCTCCCCACTTCTGTGCTTAAGCACACTTAGCATGTGGATTGGGCACTTATTTCCAGCAAGAGCTCCTAGTCCTTGCAAAAAGCATTCTTATCTCAGATTTCAAACTCTTAGATAAACTCAGAGGGCCTGCAAATAGAGCAGGCAAAGTTTGCAGAATGTCATATGCCCAAGAGGACGGGTATTTTGGGCTCAGGAAGTCTCTCATACCAAATATCCATTTTCTCCCTCTACCCTGCTCAGGCTGGAAAGGAAACCCTGGATCACTTCTGGTCACTTGTCCCTAGTCCCACCTCAAAAACCTTCAGATACCCAAGAGAACAGACCACAACTTGCACAGCCAGCTCTTCTGCTGTGCCCTGCCAGCAACACTCCCCACAGCTGTGAGCAGCAGGGTCTTGCTCCTGTCCCTGCCTTCCCACACCGTCCAGCTCCAGCCCAGCACAGCTTAATGACTCGATTTGTGTTCAGCAACAACACCACATTCTTCAGTGTAGAAATCATTAACATCTGCACAGCTTATGCATGGCCTGTCCAGGACAAACCCCTGGAGGGGTTAGTGGATGGAGGGCTGAGGCTGTTCCCTGCTCTGGGAATGTGTTCCTCACCACTGCTCGCCCTGCTCTTGGGGAAGACAGGAGTGGGGCACCAAGAGCCTTGTGTGCTGATCACTGCTAGTCATCCTAATCCTGCTCCTGTGCTCTGGGTCCCACACACCTGGAGCTGCTCCCTCCTTCCTCACTGGGACAGAGGAGCTTGGACTGCTCAGGGAGTCCTCAAACCTTCACTGCCAGTTAACCACTGCTGTGACAAGTCTCTTACCTGCAGCTGAACTAGGGTTTTGTAGGAAGCCCACTAGGGCAGAAGTGACTGCCACCCCCCCCCCCAACCCCAGAAACTCCAGATGGGACACCAGAGACCATGGCCACCAAACCAGTGTGACGCTGGCTTGCCTCATCACCATGGTCACCAACTCAAACTGAGAGCTGTGGTGAAAAGCAACTTTCCCCCTTCCTTCTTTTGCTCTCCTTTGCCAACTCAGTTCCATTTAGCTCAGTTATTTCTACCCAGGGGTATCATTTACTAGCCCAACACAAAGGGTCCAATTCAGCTTCAAGACCCAGGCTCAGGCAGCAGCAGGAGTCTCCAGAGACCAGAGTAGTGTTACCTGCTGCCATCACCACTGAATAGCCTCTGAAGAAGGCAAACATGACCAAAACCAAAAAACAGGGCCAAAACACCTCCTGGCCACCAGGTCACAGCTTCATTCCTGCCCTGCAGGAGCAGCAAGCAGCTTCCACCTCCCAACAGGACAGGGGATGTGAGGGCAGAGCACAGGGTCTCTCTGGGAGTAAGAAGCAGCACAGAAATGGTGAAGACTGAAGGGAATGCATCCATGCATGATGGCTGAGGGGCACATGCCCAGGAGCCCAGCAGCCCCTGGCAGTGTGATACAAGAGCAGCACAGGTGACACTTGACACAGGACTAGGACTCAGTTCCTTTGCGTTTCAACTGGAGCGGGGCTGGAGAGCCCACCAGCACCACAGCTCTGCTCAAGGTGCAAGGCAGCAATGAGGGGCTGTATTTGAAAGGCGTTCCACTCTCCACATTGTGTGTGAGCTGGGCTGTGACTGCGATAAGGAAAACACTCACAATGGCACACAGGAATTCAGTCCCCAGGGCTTGTGACTCAAACCCAGAGTGGCCGAAGTTCCTCCTAGAGCCCTTTGCTAAAGTTCCCATTTTAAGGGGCATGTTCTATTAATAAGAACTGCTTTAAAAGCCTCTCCCCCGCTCTTGCCCTGAACAGCCTTTCTTGAGCTGTTGAGAGACTTTTCTAAGCCAATAAACTCAGCCAGACAAGTCTCAGCTACCTGCAAGACATCATGAACAAAGCCAGATCCATCCCTGCTCCCCAAAAAGGTGACTCTATCTGGCAGGCCAAGCTGTCACTGGGATGTTTAAGTGCTGAATGCCAGCCAGCCTGCCTGCCGGGGCTGGGAAGGGCTGAGGGATGCTCGTGTCTGCCCTGGATGGGAGAAGCAGGCACCTGCTCTCTAACAGGCTGAATTCCTCCCCTGCAGCCCAGCGCATTAGAGGGTAAAACAAGGTTGAAACTAATCTGTGCTGGATTAGACCTGCCACCTTGATGCACGAGGCTGGACAATGTGATTGCATTGCCCGAAAAGAGGAGAACAACCAAGACGGGAGCCCAGAAGTGTGTTTCAGGCTGGAAGAGAGAAGTCAGCACTAGGACTCAGCTATCCTTCAGGAGCACATGTGCACACTGTACTGCCTGCCAGACTCGAATCCCAGCGAGGGCTCTGGGGTAGAAACCAGCCAGGAAAACAGGGCTGGAGGGAGCTAAGTGTTAGGATGAGACAATGAGATTAAGCCTGATAGGAATTTGGCCTGATAGGTTTTATTAGGAGCACTTGACTGTTTTACAGCCTTAGGGCTCTTCAGTGCTGGGGAAACCCCCTCCCTGGCTCCAGCCACAGTATCAGCCCAAGTTTCTGCATCAGCTGTTTGTCAGGGAGGTGTGAGGCTGTTTGCTGCACTCCCCCATTGCCACATAGAGCTGGCAAAGCACAGCAGCGTGGGGGTTGCTGCCCAGAGCACGATGGCTTCTAAGAATTCATGGGCATCTGCCACCCGTGCTGTCTGCAGCTTGGTTTTGAGCTGCTCAAACCCCATCTCAGCGCTGAGCCAGCACACAGGGCAGCAAGGATGCAAACAAGCAGCTCTGTCAGTGGGAAGTCACGTAGCTTGTTTCATTTTTGTCCTCCAAACCTCAGCCAAAGAAAAGGCCAGAAGTGATGTCAGCTTAGGGGGAGAGATAGGAACCTGTCCCCTGCGTGAGAACAGCCCCAAGCCCTGACACACAGCAGGGGCACACCAGCAGCATCCCAGGTAGCTCAGCTTCCCAGACTCAGTCCTACAGCTCCTACCAGCTTCAGGATTGTGTATCCACCTATGTGATGCTGGAGGACGGCTCTGGAGAAGCAGAAACTGCAGCACTGGGTACAACACAATCCGTTCATCCTCAACCTAAGGGCCAACCTTGGCTAGGGGAGATATGCTAGACCCAGCTACACACACCTTGGTGCAGTGTGCTGTGTCTGCCTTCCTGCAGCAGGTTACAAAGGCTCCTTTTTAACCAAGTGCTCTTGTTCTACACCTTATGCCATGACAGCTCTTTTTCCAGTCTCACTCCACAGCACATCCTAATTTCTAGTTAATTGAGTAATTTCTAATGACTTAATTCCCTCTCCAGTGACCTAAACTTCACCTCTACAGTCTCACTGGTGCAGCATGCTGTCTGGTGGAGCATATTGCCACTTTTCATAGCTTAGTCAGTGTGAGGGCAAGGTGAGCCCATCTCCTCCGGGCTCTCATCTTGTACAGTGATTTGATTTCTGCACTTGTAACTCCAAGGTGCCACCGACTAAAGAAGCACCGAGAAGTGCTAGAAATCCCAGCACTGCTTCCTTCAAGGTTAAAACCTTCTTTTCACCCTCAGAACTGCTCTTAGCTGGGAGGGATGCCAACAGAACTGCCCTCACAACCATGCCAAGCAAGGGACAGGGTAAGCCTGAAGCTCAGGGGAGAGGACCTTGCCTGACCCTGGCATGAAGGGCACGAAGCCCAGTGCACTTTGCACTAATCCAGGAGGTGCCGTTCCCCCTGCCCAAGGCTTGTGGGACGTCCAACCATCCTGGGCAACCCAGTCACCCGCTGTCATGAAAAGCTAGGAAGGCTGGAGTCAGTTCTGAGCAGCACAAACTTCTCATTCCGGGAAGAAAAAAGTTGAAGCAGTTGATACAGCAGAGGGGAGGCTGAAGTCCTCCAGGGGAACAATAGCCCCCATTCCTGCTGGAGCACATTCTCAAAGGGAATTTCATAGCAGCCAGCCCCCGGGCGCCCACCAGCCCGCTCGGACCCACCGATGTGCGATGCACGGGGAGGAAAGAGCCGCCTGAGAGAGCAATACCAGGAGCGGAGGGGATGGAGAGCGATCCCCGTAGAAATCCCGCTTCCTCCTCCAGCCGGATCCCCTCTCCAAAGGGGCTTGGGCAGAGGGGTCGGCAGCTCCTCCTGCACCCACCGCCCTCCTCCTCTTCTTCCTCTCGCCCCGCCCGCCCTCGCCGCAGCCCCCTCCCCACTCCCCGCGGGGTCGGGTCGGGAGGCGGCCCCAGCCCCACCTTGTTGATCTCGTCCAGCCGCCCGTCCTGCGGGGCTTTCCGCAGCCCCCCGCCGCTCGGCCGGCGCGGAGCCGCCATCGCACCGAGTCTCCCCGAGCCCGCCGCCGCCTTAAATAGGGGCGGGAAGGGCCGGACCGGGCCCTCCGCCCCCCGCCCTTAACCCATTCCCCGCCCGGCGCCGGCAGCGGGCGGGTGGCGGAGCTGGCATCGCCCCGCATCGGGAGGGCAGCGCGGGACCCGCGGTGGGCTCGAGGTGCCTGAGCACGGGGGGAGGCACCGCCGCCTCTGGGCTCCCCGCAGGAGGGAAGGGAGCGGCTCCCTCTGCCCGCACCGCCCGCCGGACTCGGCTCCGGGACACGGGGTATCGCTCCGGAGCTGCCCTGGGAGCCGCATCGCCCCGCCGGTACCGGCGGCAGAGGGACAGGGCCGGGTTGATCCAGCCGCTTCCAGGCGCTGGATAAACCCTGGAGCGCGAGCAGCGGGAAAAGGGATGGCCCGAGGGACAGTCACGGCCATGCGTGTCCCGGACATGCGTGTCCCGGCCAGGGTCGCACGCCCCCGCGGTGTCAGCCTGACACCTTATGTTAAAATCATGTATTACCATGGAGTTTACTGGGAATTATCAGACATTTTTCCTCTCATCACCCCAAACGCAGCCGCATTTCAACCCCTGCTCTTTAAAAGCAGCAAACTCAGGTGCAGTGTGCTCTCCTGCTGCCACACACCCTGGATGGACAGCTGTGCGTTATATTAAGAATTTTTAATGGATACAGCTCTAGGCAGGTGGCACCAGCTGAAAACACCGAGTTCCAGGGAGGGCAGGAGGCAGCGTGAACCACATCTTCAGCAGCAGGCACACAGCAGAGGCTTGACATTTCTGTAAGGGCAGCAAATTTGTGTGTTCACTGGAGATGTATAATTGTCCTCCCAGAGAGACAGTAAGTGGCCATGGCTCCCTGCCTCTGGCCAAGCTGGATCACACTGTGCTCTCACTGTTTCACGGTTTTGCTTTCCCAGAGCTGTCCTTGGGCAGCAGCAGGGGAGCCCCTGCCGTCACACCCCCACAGAACTGCAGCTCTGGCACCCCACTCCTTGGGCAGCTTTTGTGCAGAATTAGAAGGACGATGGCTTTGTTCTCAGTAGGAAAATCCTCTGTTCCTTCCAGACCACTGGACTCACCAGAGATATTGCTGGGGGTGTTCAACATCGATGGCAGCAATTTTACATAAATTACACAAGACTTTAGCAAACTTGATTTGCAGCACTGTGAGCAGAGAAACATAGGTAAAACCGGTTAAAAAATGAAGCAAGCTCCAGCCTGGGGACTCGTTTCTGGTCTTATGGGAATGACTGCAGCTACCTGGAGTCACGGCACAGCCAGCACAAGGTGGGCTGAGCCAGGACCTGGCTTGTCCTGCAGCCCAGCCCACACGGGAGCACAGGGGAGCATAAATGCCTTTCCTTTAAAGGCAATACAGCCACTGACCTCTGCCACCCTGTGGGAGTGACACAGGAAGGAGCGGGTGTCCAGCTGCTCCCCACCCAGCCCGCACTGGCTGCACAGTCTGCTGCCACCAGCCAGCTCCTCTCTGGTGGGGCACAGCTGATAATGTGGGCTGTGGGTGCTGCTGCTCTGACACCTCCCTTGCCTGCATCTCTGCCACCCAGCCCCTAGGACTGGTGGCAATTGGCTGGTTTATAGCCATGCCTGGTGCCATTCAGTGGGTCAAGCAGAGCTGGCTGTAGCCTTATGTTATTCTGGAGCAAGGGAACAGCAAGACCTGGGCTCCTCTCACACTGAAGGAGGCTGAGGATGGCCCACCTGCCTTCCAGGAGCTGGGTGAGGATCCATCTTTACCTCTGCTTTGATTTTGCTCGTTAATTTAGTCCCCCCTGCTGTGAACTCCCCTCCCTTGGGAAGCAGACAAGCTGTGTGCCCTCCGGCGAGCAGCTCTCTGCCTGCTTTCACCAGGATTCCTCTCTGCACCTCTGTGACCACAGCCCGTGAGCATGACACTGCAGGGTGCTGTGCAGCAGGACCGGCTTCCAGCATGTGTGTGAGAGCCTCTCTCATCTCCTGCGGCAGGAGGGAGTGCCGGGCAGCACAGCTTGGGTACATCACATACTTGGGAAGCTGTCCCTGCCCAGTGCGCCGTGCTGCGATGGGAAAGGAGGGATGGAGGAGGTCTGAGAGGATTCTTTGTTCACTCAGCAGTGAGAAATCAACCCTGGAATGGCTCCATATCCTGCACAGAAACATCAGTGGTCCCTGGGAGGTGCGTGTCCCCCCATCCCAAGGACAGAGGTGGTGGCTGGAGACGTGCTGCAGACTGCTTGGGATGCAGAGCCTGAATGGGTGTGGAAAAGGACCTGGGGTGCGATGCTGTAGGGAGGGCAGTGTGAGGAATGGTGGGAGGGATTGATGCCGGTGAGTGCAGTGTCCTTCCCTCTGCCATTCCCTGTGCGGGGTGGGCACAGAGGGCGTGTGGCAGGAGCCAGCGACCTGTTACTGCGAGCAGCTCTCAGGGAGACTCCACAAAATGTCCTCCAAGTTCTGCTTGTCAGCCCGGATCTCGGCCAGGTCGCTCTCAAATGCTTGGATCTTCTCCTGCTGCCGTGCTGCCTCCTGCTGCAGGCGCCTGAGCTGGCGGGCCAGGGGTCCCGGCGTGGTCAGGCGCTGCCACAGCTGCTGCAGCTGCAGCCTCCCGGCACTCAGCACTGCATCCACATCCATGTCCTGCTCCAGGTTACCTGGGCAAGGGAGGAGAAGGCATGGATGAGAGCAGAGAGCTGGATAGGAGATGTTCTGGATGAGCTCCATGGCACCAGGCAAATTATAGGGAGTGGGTGCAGCGGGGCATGGAGGCTTTGCAGCTTCTCACTGATCACAGATAAGCAAAAAGAACTGTGGCACCAGGCAGGGCCTGGGTACAAATGGGTCATGGTTTCCACCCTTCTGCAAAATTTCTTGGATGCAAGAGTCCCAGAATGCTCAAAAATATACCCAGGTAGTAGAAACAGGAGGAGCTGGAGCAAGACCAACCAGCAACAAGGAGCAAACCCAGTCTAGCACAGCCCTCGGTTCCAAAGGGACTTTGCCAGCCTTGCTCCTCCTGAGGATCCCAAGGGAGATCAGTGTACCCAGAGCAGACATGAGCACACACATTCAGCAAGCCCCAATTCATTCTTCATGAGGGTGTTCCTTGAGACATGAGCCTTAGAGAAGCTTTTCTGAGACCATGGATGATCTCAGCCAAAGAGCAGCCAGCTCAGCCTGGATGGCCATCAAGCAGGAGCAGCAGTGAGCAGGAGAGCCCTGGCCCCTGAGAGCCCAGCCCTTTCCCTGCACCCCATTTTCCCCCAGATCTCACCGAGGCTGTTCAGCAGGTTGTTCAGGGTCTCGATGTCTGACATGAGTGAGCCCCGGGCTTCCTGGAGACTTCTTGCCATCTCACTCACCTCTGACCCCACCTTCCAACAGAGACAGACACCCAGATCAGGGACACCATGGACCCTTGGCTGGATGGTAGAGGAGATCCCAGGAACATCCTCAAGGCATTGTCCACACAGTAGAGCTCACACGCCAGGTAGTTTCCTATGCTTTGGGCTGTGGCCAAAGCTGTTTCCATGCTCTGGAGGACACAACCTGCCCAAGGGGACCCAACTGACCTGCTGTGCTTCCTCCAGGTCTCCCCTGAGCTTCCCAGCCGTGTGCTCCTGCCGGGAGAGCTCCCACTGGGTCTCATTGGCACGCTTGGTGAGCTGGCTGGCGTGTTTGAGAGCCTGTTTGCTCTCCTGCAGCACAGCCCGTGCCCTCTGCAAAGGGACAGGGATGGGAACGGTCACCTGGGGACACCCAGCCCTGCCTGCAGCAGCCTGGGCTCTGTAGGTGATGGCTGCCAGCCTGGCCATGCCCAGCAGCTCCACCCCACATCCCTCAGCTCAGACCTCGGTGCTCTCCTCAGAGAGTCGCTCAGCCTCTCCAGCTGTCCTGTGGGCTGTGGTGGAGATGGTCAGGGAGTTTCCCAGTGTCTTCTCTGCCTGTTTAATCTTCCTCTGAGCATCCACCATCACTCTGTCCCGCACAGTGGCCATCCTCCTCCTCAGGGCAGCCTGACTCTTCCGATGACCCAGCACCTTCTTCATGCCTATGGGAGTGACCTGGCCATCACCAAACTGTCCACTTCTCCCTTGTCACCTGGTGAGAGCCAAGTTGTGGCTGGAGATGCTCTGACTGGTGCCTTTTACCTTCCAAGCTGGCCAGGAGGGACTCTGCATCAGAGAGCACAGCTTTTCCTTGGGAAACAGCCATGGTGGCCATGTCATGGGCAGAGCCAGCCTGGTCCTGCAGCTGGGAGAGGAGAGCAGGAATGAGGCTGGGGAATGGGTGACGAGCTGCACCCAGCTGGGGAATGTGGGATTCAGCCTGTTTGGCAGGGGAGCTCCTGGGGACATCTGGGAGCCCTAGGGAAGATATCTCCCAAAACATTCTCTCCCAGCTCCCTGGCTGCAGGCATGGTCCCTCCAGTTGCTGGAGGAGCAGGGATGGGGTTCCCCATTCACGTGAGCAGCCATTACCTGCTTGAAGTCACGAGTCCTTTGCAGCTCCAGGCTCAATCCAGCTGCCAGTGTGCGGGATGCCTCCACAGCCTGCTGAGCCAACGGCTCCTGGGCTGCTGCTGCCTGCTCCAGCACTGCCAGCTCCTGTTCCAGGTCTGCAGCCTGCATTGGCACCACCTTCTGCAGGATCAGGAGTGCCAGAACCTCCATGAGATCATCTCCCAGCTCAGAAGGCAGCACTGGTAAAGCAGGAGGTAGGGATGCCAGCAGGAGCTGTAGCTTGGGTGCTGCTCACCTGCCCCAGAGCAGCCACCTGCAAAAGTCTCTCAGCCAGGTCAGTATGTGCCTGTTCCATGGCTGTCAAAGCTCTCCTGGCCTCCACTGCCACCTCTGCCATGCCAGCAGCCAGCTCCTCCTGCGCCCGCTGGATTTCCTCATACCTACATGGACAGGACACTGCTGTCAGCCAGGGCCCTCTGGTCCCTTGAAGGATGAAGAGGACAACTTGAGACCTGGCCCTGGACATGGATGTGGCAGGAAATTCTGGGGCCTTTTCCTGAAACCCCCCAGCATGCGGCATCCCGTCTCTCTGCTTTTCAGCCCTGCGGTGCAATGAGTTTGAAGGGGCTCAGCACAGGCCGGTTGGGAAGGTGCCAAATCACCATGACTGAGTCCTGTAACAGGGACCTGGCCAGAGGAAAGGGGCCATGGTGCCCTGCCAGCCCTCCTTGCTGCCAGCCCCTCACCCAGCCTCCAGCTCAGACTGCATATCCTGTGTCCTGTTCCCCTCCAGCAGGTTCCACAGGAGCTCGGAGCTGGCGTTGGAGGCACGCAGTGCTCTCCTGACCACTGCCTCCACCTGTGCCATGGAGTCCTTGTGGCTGCAGGGACAAGGACACACAGAGAGAGGATATCAGGATTGGTCTCCTGGCAAAGGAGTGGGCCACCCGCACCCCCAGCTGGGCTGATAGCTTCCTGAATATTCAAATCTTACCTCTTGGACAGAGCTTGAGCTTCCAGTGCCCAGTGGCTCCAGTTTGTGGGCTGCTGTGGGATTTCCTGGGGAATCTCCTTGAAACGCAAACAGCAGCACTGTTTGTGTTTCAAGGCACACCTGGACCCTGCCAGCCCACCACCACCAAGACCCTCCCAAATGGTTAAAGCAAGGAAAATATCTCTGACTCAGCTGCAAGGAGGGCTATACCCACATGGACCCACCCCAGGCTTTCCCACTCACCCACTCTGCTGGTCACATCCCACCCCAACATTCCTGGGAAGCACATCCCAGTGTCCCCAGGATTGCCACCAGCCCCCTCAGGAGCCCTGAGAGCCCCCACCATGGTAGCCAAGGTGTCAGCAGCGTGCAGGATCTCCTGCTGTGCCGACTGCAGCACGGCCCCGATCTCCGAGAGCAGGGTGCAGATCTTGGGGGGTCCATGATCAGAGCAGCTGGTGGCCCGGCTGGCATTGGTGAGGTGGCCTTGTGCAGTGTTCAGTGCCCCTGCCAGCTGCCCCACCTGTACCAAGAGGGTGGCCCAGGCACCTGTGGGCAGCACAAACATCTTGTTGCCCATTGGGGTTGCTCGGGCCTTCCTGCTTCCCTGTGGGGTTGCCCTGTGCCCCAGCCCTGGCCTCACACCTACTAATGAAAGTGGAATACAGTCCCTCTGGGGGCTCAGGAGGGACCCAAGAATTCAGCACCCAAAGGGCACCCATGTGTTGGTGCTTAGCCCCCAGTAATGACCATCACTGCTTGCTCCAAGACCTCAGTGGTGTCAGCATCCCTGCAGTGCTCTGTCCTCCCAAAAAAGCATGTCCCCCTCCTGCCCTCCCCCCAGGTCACACCACACTGAGCCCAGAGCTCACCTGGGACCTCCTTGCACCCACCCAGCACGTCACAGCACCCTGAGGGAACAGAGGGTGAAATGGGTGGAAGGAAGGAGAGTCCCCTGTACCTCTCAGGAGGTGTGGGCTGGGCAGCCCATCTCCACGGGGTGCATCTCCCAGCATGGCAGACTGGCCCGGGTGGGCATCACAGCCTGGTTTCTGCAGCCATTCCTCCATCTCCTGCAGCCTGGCCTTCAGCCAGTCAGCCTGTGGGCCAGACACGGGGGGACATGGGGGGACACTGAGGTAGTGCAGGAGGAGGGTGCTGTGCCCCCTCAGCAGTGCACAGGCTGTACCTCGTCCTTCACCAGCCTGTAGCAGGCAGGACACTGCTGGCAGCGGGAGCTCAGTGGGTCAAGGAAGAAGTTGGCCTGGCACCGGTCACACTTGTAGCCCACGAAGCCAGGCTGGCAGAGGCAGGTGCTGTTCTCATGGCACTGCGGGGTGATGGAGCCCAGCGGGGAGCAGTTGCAGGCTGCAGTGGTGGCAGAAAGGCATCACATTGTGGCTGCCAGCCCTGCTTTAGGGACAAAGATGCAGTCCCCATTCCCGTTACCTCGGCAGCCCCTGGCAGAGAAGCCGAAGAAGCCGTGCTGGCATCGATCACATTTCCTCCCTGTGACACCTGGCTGGCAGGGGCACTGCCCTGTCAGCATGTGGCACCCGCTCTCCCGTGACCCTGTTGGGTGGCACTCACAGCTGGCACGAGAAGTGGAAGGTCATGAACAGGCAATCAATGCAGAGAGCAGAGCTGGGAACATGGAGCCACTGCTGTCTCCTGGCAGCCCCATGCCATGCCCCACATACCTCTTGCACCCCACGGTGGGCTCCAGGCCGTAGTAGCCGGGCTGGCACTGCCCACAGGCTCTGCCTGTCACGTGTGGGAGGCAGTGGCACTGGCCTGTGGCAGGATCACAGCCCTCCAGCCTCGGGTCTGAGCCGTTGGGATTGCAATCACAAGCTATGGGAGACAAAATAACTCCTAAATCCCAGCATGGGGCTGGTGGATAGGACTGCAGGAATGGGGCACTGGGGCTGAGCTCCTGACAATGTGGAGAGCCACGTTCCCCCATCAGCTAGGGCTCCAAGAGAAAGAGCCCCTGCAGGCCAGAGTACCTCTGGGGAAGGATGGCAGTGGAGCAAGAGGGCAAAGGACATTCTGGAACACGTGGGGGTAACCTGGACCATCCATCAGCCCCTAAACCTGCTGGGGCATCCCCTTCCACCCTCTGCCTTCACTGCTGGGAGGATTTGGGCTGCAAGTGAGCCGTGCCCGGGGGCTGTACATACGTGCACACTTCCCAGCAGGGCTGGCAGCCAGCGCATCCCCGTAGAAGCCCGGCCGACACCGCTCGCAGTGCTCGCCCATTGTGTTGTACAGGCAGCGCAGGCATCGGCCAGACACGGGGTCACAGTTCCCCACGGCGTTGAGATCCACGTTCCCATGACACTGGCAGGGCTCACAGGGCTGCACGGGACCTCTCTGTCCCAGGGGGTCCCCGAAAAACCCGTCATCACAGAGCTCGCAGCGTTTTCCTGGGGATGGCGGGAAGGTGGGGAGGATCCAGCCGTGCTGACGATGCCCACAGCCCCTGTGCCCGGCCAGGCCCAGCCTCACCTCTCTGCCCCGGGGGGCAGTGGGTGCAGACCACCTCCCCACTGCTGGGCACCTCGGTGCAGGGCGAGCGGCCGGGGCAGGGGCAGGGCTTGCAATCATCAGAGCGCCCTGTGAAGGGGTTGCCGTAAAAGCCGGGGCTGCAGCGCTCGCAGGAGGGACCCTCTGTGTTGTGCAAGCACTGGCAGTGCCCTGCGGGGAGGAAAATGGAGCTCAGGGTCTGCAAAAACCCAACCCCGAATAACAGCAGGGACTGCGGGGGGAATAGAGAGCCCAGCGCTGAGCACGGCAAGAGGGATGTGCAGCTCCAACCGAGGGGTTGCACATCTCCAACCAGTACTCGGGACATTTTCCCTCCTTGCCCTGTCTTTGGTCAAGGGAGAAGGTTTTGGAGAGGACACGGAGGCCACAGCGACGCAGGGACGAGGCAGCTCTGGCACAGACAGCACCATCAGTGTGTGCGGAGGCTGCCGGCGCCTGCCGTAATCCACAACACATTTCTCAGCGTCGAGGCGCGTCCTTTCCAGCCTGGCTTGGAAAACACAAGCAGCCGGCCCGGCACCCACCGGGGAGCATCTCCAGAGCGAGCCGAGCCGGTGAGTCAGCCTTCCGAAATCGGCTGTGAGGAGGAAAGGGAGGAAGAGGAGGAAGAGTGCTCAAGGAGCCCCTTCCACCTCCAGGCAGATGCTGTTTCACTGGGGAGAGAGGAGACAGGGGGAGGAATTTCCCCCGTGTTTTGTGGGGCCGGGTCATACCAGGAAGGCTGCGCAGGAGGGGGTGTTGTTCCATTTTCCCCACATCCAGGCAGAGTCAGACGATGGAAAAGAAAGAAAAAGCGGGTGGCAGGAAGAAGTGGAAAAATAAACTAAAGGAAGTGCGCGGGCTGGCAGCGCCCAGGCCGGAACATCAGAAGCCTGGCCCCATCCCTGGGGATTGTGCAGTCGGCGGCGCCAGCCCCGGCTCTGCGGGATGAGGGCGGGTTTGCAGAACCGCCGACTGTTTTCGTGGGCAGGGCAGGGGCATCCGCCGAGCACTCTGCCTCTTCCAGCCCTCTCCATCCCGGCTGTACATCACTGCTGCTCTCCGCTGAGGAGAACCAGCCACCGAGGGGTTGGGCTGGCAGCACAAGAGCTGGCTCTTCTGGTGTCTTCCCTCAAGCCTGGCACTTCGGTGTTTTCCTGCTCTTTTCCTTGTTTTTCTGCTCAGGTTAATCCTCAGTTTGCAGATTCCAGAGCTGTGGCCTGTCCTGCTCCTCTCATCGGGCACTGATGCTGCCTGTGAGATCCAGCCTAGGAAAACCCTCTCTGCTCCCCCACTCCTCTGAGGAACAGCACCCTTCTCCTCTCCTCCTTAAAGCTCATAAAGTATCATGAAAAATGCTCCTCTGATTATAAATTACCACCATCATTGCACCTCATTAATTATCTCTAGCTTTGCAGTTATGAACTCTGTCCCTACAACCACCCAAACCGTACAACTTGCAAATTTTGGGAACCACAACCTCACCAATCGTTTCCAGCTTCCCTCAGAACAAGCAAAGGCATGGATTTGTCACCCACACATGGAGCAACAGGTGAGTGGAAGGGCTGGGAGGTGCACACCTGTGAGGGGGTGGCAGTCCCCGTGCTGGTTGCAGGTGCAGGGCACGCAGCTGACAAAGGGGCCGCCGAATGGGATCTCTCTCTTGAATCCAGGTGCACAGGACTGGCAGAACTGTCCGGTGTATCCCATGGGACACGTGCATTCCTCCACCCAGCCCGCCCGTGTGCCCGGCCCGGGGCGAGCAGACGTGAGCTGGACCTTGCTCAGGGACAACCTGCCTGTGAGAGGGAAGAGCGGCGTGGGAATGGGATGGTGCACCCCCTGCTCTGCTCTGAAATGCTCCAGAGAGGCACTGGAGACCCCAAAATACCTCCTTGAGAGCCTAGGGGTGTTCATAGAGAGGAGGCAGCCCCTGCCCCAAAACAGCCCCTACAATCCCTCTCATCCTTGAGAGCCTGATGCTGCCTCCATGTCTCCAGTCCCACCCCAGCTGGATCTCCACGGGGATGTTTCTTGGAGCCACCCACCTCTCACGGGGCCGCGGCTCACGCGGAGGCGGAGGGCGGTCAGGTTGGAGAGCAGGCGCTGGAAGCTGAAGGCTGACAGCAAAGGCTCTGCACCCTCCTCTGCCTCGTGCAGCCTGTTGGAGAGGGGGTGTGGGAGGCAGGACAGGGCCAGCCTGAGCCAGGTGCTGTAGGACAGCTTGGCTGCTGGCTGGGCCCCGGGAACAGCACAGTTAAATCCCCGAGGAGGGGAGAGAGTGGGGCTGAACCCCCAGGTACAGGGCAGCCCAGATAATTCAGGCACTGAGCCCTAAATCCCACTGGGGCTCCCCAAGATGGATACCTGAAGGTGAAAGCCTGCTTTCCATGCTGGAGCTGGCTCTTGGTGCTGGACAGGGTGATCTCCATCCCTTCACCCTCCAGCAGCAGCTGGACCTGGAGCAGGGGCACCCCGGTTTCTGTTCTTGTCCCATTCTCCACTCCCAGCAGCAGGGACAGGACCTGCCCATAACTGAAGCGCTGGTTCTGCAGAAACTTCTCTGTGAGGGGAGAGAGGAGCAAAGTCTGTAGGACATGGAGGAACCAGCTCTGCCAGGACTGCCAGTGCAGTCCTATTCCCACCACCATCATGAGGAGCCACAGTCATCCTCCTAGACTGGTGCCAGCTCCAACCTGCCCTCCTGGGGTCCTGGTGCACTGTTCCAATACCCCCCACTGTCTTCTGCTACAGAAACATGCTCAGCTCTGGAATGGAGCCCAGTGGCTCCTGAGCCAGCATAGCAGTGAGATGAGAGCCCCAGGGGGCCCTCAGGGCAGAGCAGCCCCCAGGGACCCAGAACACATATACCTGGTGCAAGAAAATCCACTGGCTCCTCTCCAGCCCACTCAGTGATGATCTCCTGGCCAGCCCAGTGCAGAGGCAGGTCTGTAGTGCCTGGAGCTGTGGCAGCCCAGTCCTCCAGCCCTGTGTGACAGGACACAGTGACAGTGCACAGCTAAGGGAGCAGTGAGCCCCTGCTAGCACAGTCCCAGCAGGGTGCTGCTTTCAAGGGCTCTGTCCCTCCGCCCAACACTCTCCCGAGTCTTGGAAGGGGCCAGCACTTTGTAACACCCTGCTCCACTCCGGCTCTGTGCTCTCATGCACTGGAGGGTGGCCTTAACCACCCCTTATCTATTTATTTTCTTAGATTTGGAGGAAATTATTATCTTTAAACTTTTGCCCCTTTATTATCTTTAAACTTTTGCCCCTCTGCCTGTGCTGCCATTCTAACATTACTGTGGGCTGGCGAGCACAGGAAGCCTGAGGAAAAATGCTGGAGAAGCCCAGAAGAAATGAGGTGTAATTGCATTAAGTTGGTTTCCTTAAGAAACCAGTTAAACTCCCCCCCCCACCTCTGCAGGGTTAGTTATTTCTTCCAGCCCTGCAGGACAAACACTTGGAAATCTCTCAAGTGGGCAGTGCTCTGTTATCAAATTATCCCCAATTTATATTTTCACCCAGTATAAGAAAATTCCATCTGATTCCCCCTCCACTGTGGACTGGGGAATGTTTTGGGAAGCTGGGCTTTAGGAGGGTGCTGTGGTTGCATCTCAGCTCGGAGATTGCCAAACCGGTCCCCAAAGGAGCAGCCCCAAATTGGCTGTGTGAAGGGTGGAAAAAAAGACTCGGTTTAAAGCCTGGCTCAGTTTCAAGGCCGTGGAAGACATTCCAGCAGCACAGCAATTGGCAGCGCGGTTTAAAGGCAATTAAGATCCACCCGTGCCTGGCGCATTCGCATCCATCTGGGAACAGGCGAGGCAGAGCGGGGTGCCCGCCGTGGGTGCCGGTCCCTGCGGTGTCCCCGCAGCGGGGCTGCACACGCCGGGATGCGCGGCAGATGGCAGGGTTTCCCCGAGCATCCCGCACGCATCCAGCCCTGCCAGCGCAGCCCTGCCAGCAGCCAGGCAAAAGCATCCAGCCCGCCAGCCACACTGTCACATCCTAGCCGAGCAAGGGGAGAGAAGGGAATCATTGGGAAAGTTCCCAGCAGGCTCCATCCTATTATTTTTTTTATCTTTCTGGGCTGATTTTTAGTGCCCCTGCAGTCCCTGGTGTGGTGGAATGTCCACTCCTGGCCCCATAGCCCTCCCTGAGCCGTGCACAGCCCCAGGAGCAGGTTGGCATGGAAGGATGCCACGGGAAGTCACAGAGAGCCTGTCCCCGTGGAGCTGGGGGCAGAAACAGAGGTTTAACAGTAAAATAGGAGCAAGCCAGAGAAAACCCACCACCACCACCACCTGTTATCTCCAAAGGGGGACACTCAGTCCCAAAGAGGGACACTCAACCTCATCCTTTCCAAACATTTTTGGTTGAAATTGGCAGAGCAGTACCCTTCGTTTCACTCGGGGCTGGGGCGGGGGTGGTTACCTTGGCTGAAGTCAGAGCGGATGTGAGTCTCCTCGTAGCCATCTGCCGCCCTGCAGGCGCTGGAGTGGCCGTAACAGAAGCAGCTGGTGCAGCCGATGGGATTGTGGGGCTGCAGGTTAAACCAGCCCGGCTGGCACCTGGACACAGGGAGGAAACAGGAGTCCGTGGCACAGGGCAGGCAGAGCTGCAGGGAACCACGGCAGTGTCTCTGTATGGGACACTGGTGACAGCTCCTTGTGAGCCCAGTCCCAGTGGTCCAGAGGAACGCAGCCCCACAGCCTTGCCACCAAGTCCAAGACTGGAAAGGGACAGTGTTTGTGTCCCCATGGCAGGTCCACGGTGTTTACCTGTTGCACAAGTGCCCCTCCACCCTCTCCTTGCAGGTGCAGTGCCCTGTGTTGGGGTCGCAGGTGCCCATGCTGCCCGCGGGGTCACAGGTGCAGGGTCTGGATGGGGTGAGATAAAGGCAGGAGGTGAGGCCCCGTCCCATCCCACTGCTCCTGCCCAGGGCCGGGTTCCTCCTCACCTGCAGCCACCTTCGCTGAGGCTGTGGTAGCCGTCCTTGCAGCGCTCACACTTCCAGCCCGTCACATTGGCTTTGCAGACGCAGGTCCCCGAGTTGTCACACTGGGGCTGCAGGGAGCCTGTGGGGACCCCGGCCAGCCCTGAGGCTCAACCCCAGCCGGGGAGAGACACAGGACGGGGAAGATGGGGAAACTCTGAGCAAGAGAGAATCCACCAACACCATCCCTCCCAGCTAACTCCAGCTGGGGCAGTAGTTTTGCAGCCGGAGGCCGGCTGGGCACAGCCGCACGCACCTGCGGGGTGGCAGTGGCAGGGCTGGCAGGCTCCCTGCGGCTCCCAGCGGTAGTAGTTCTGCCTGCAGCTCTCGCAGTGGGGCCCGGCCGTGTTGTCGCGGCAGTTGCGGCAGTGTCCCCCGTGCCCGCTGCGCCGGAACAGCTCCCGGTCGTAGAAACACTCCTCGGAGCGGCCGCTGCAGTTGCACGCTGGGGGAGAGGCGGGAGGACGGGTGAGCGCCTGGCGGGCACTGGAGGTTACGGCAACATCCCGTGGAGTCGGATGAAGCACAGGGACCCCTTGGCTCAGCAGCGAGAGCTTTCGGCGGTGCCTCTGCCCTTGGAAGGACAGGTGGGTGCAGTGCCATGCACGGAGCAGACGGCTCCACTCGTGGGGTAAAAGAAATGGGAAAACTCGGGGTGCTGCCGTAAAGGGGAGCCCCGGGGTACAAATCCTCCCTCCCTCCCAAAATGGAGCAGGTGCAGGAAGGGCAGGAGGTGCCAGATGAGCTGATGCAGCACCAGCGCAACCCATCAGGGCCAGCCACCGCTGTGGCCACAGCGCGGGCGATACTCACGGAGACATTCGTGGGCAGCCTCGGCCGTGCCGCGGGCCCAGGGCCGGTCCTGGTAGAAGGGCAGGCAGCGCTCGCAGTCGGTGCCGGCCGTGTGGTGCTGGCACACACACACCAGCTGCCCCGCCTCGTCCGGCGCGCACTCGCTGGCGTGGCCATTGCATTTGCACCTGCGGCGAGACCCCGGCGCGGGGCAGCCTCTCTGAGCACGGCTGTGGGCAGCAGCAGCAGCAGCAGCGGGACGGTGCCCAGGCTGTGCGGTGTGTGACCCTGCTACTGGGCTGGCTGTGGGGTGACAGCAGCTCAGGCTGTGCTGGCCTTGGGGCCGCCCGTCGTGGCCCCGAGGCTCTCCCAGCCTGGCCAGTTGGGAGGTCACACGCCGTGGGTGGCCCGTGCTAACCAGCTCCAGCTGCTGACCCCAGAGGTGGGACAACAGCTACAGGACTGGGAGCTGTCCCAGCCCCGCTGCCTGGGGCAGACCGCGCTCCCGGGGATGGGGAAATTTTCTACTTCTCCCAGCTGGGGAAGGGCATGTGCAGCACAGCCCATGGGCAGCACCAAGTGGGTGCCACCTGCATCTCTATCCCACATCTGCTGCCCATTCCTGCTGGCAGCTCTTCCAGCTTCTCTGCCTGTGGCCTTGCTGACTCCAAGTTCCTCCAGCAGCCTCTGCAGCTTCAGGTCATCTTTCCACTCAAACCCCAGGACTCCCCTTTTGGAGTGCCCAGGGACCAGCAGGGTGACAGGAGGAGCAACACGGGCCCCATTGTCATTAAAAGCCATTGGGCTGGGAGGGAACAAAGCAAATACAGCTGGTGGCACATGGAGTGGGCTAGTGGGGAAAAGACAACCTTTCTGCACAGCTGGGAGATCTTCAGGTTTAATCACCCATCTCTGCTCGTCCAGCTCCAGTTTAGAGCAGTTTGCCCCAAAATCACAATTCAGACAAGATGGAGGTGGGAAGCAGCTGCCCCAGTCCCACAGCCCCAAGAAGGTCCCCACACTTCTGCCTGGCTGCCCCTCACCTGCCACCAACGGAGAAATCAGATATGGCATAGTAGTACGACTGCAGCACCTTGGGGTCCTTGAAGATGTCGTCCCCAAATGTGTTGAGCCGATTCAAGGAGATGAGCAGGTCAGTGACTGTCACCCACTCCTGCAGGGGACATGGGGAAGAAACTTTGGTGAAGAGGTCTGGGCCACCAGCTCCCACCCCCACCAGGACACATCCTGCAGCTTTTCAAGCAGGGATGCGGCGCATCCCCAGCGCTTTTACCCCGGGGGGTGTAATAATGCCCTTGATCCCAAGGGTCCATGCACCACAGCCCCTCCCACCCTGGTGGCACCTGCAGCGCTGGGCTTCCATCAAAATTGTAGGCGCTGGGCCGTCCCTCCAGGGTGGAGAAGGCCACGTTGCCCCCGCTCAGAGGGGAGATGTCACTGAACTCGTCGCTGCAGAAGGCCACCTGCTCGTCCTCGCCCGGCCGCAGGAACTGCCGCGGCCGCCTCCCGTAGGTTTTCTGGCAGGACGCGCTGTAGAACTGGAAGGGCTCCCAGGGCCCCCCGGCCCGGCTGCGCTTGTAGATGGCAAAGCTCTCGGGGCGGCTGGTGTGGAACTTGAGCCGCACGTAGGTGATCTCATAGGCTTTGCCTAGGGACAGACCCACCAAGCTGCGACCCTCTGCCAGCTCCCCACGGGCAGCCTGAATTATCCCAACAGCATCTTGGGCACCCACCCCAGCTAAAAATGGGTAAATCACCACCCAGCTGTCCTTAACCAGCTCCTCCTTGGTGCAGCCCAAACCCTGTCCAGATCTGAGCTGGCTCTTGCCCCAATACAGTGCCCACCCCTTGTGTGGGTTGCATGGGCAAAGAGCAGTTCCAAATCCGGGATGTATCCAGCAGCTGTGAGGGAGAGTTAGGCCCCCAGCACTGAAAGCATCCCCAGGGCAGTGGTGCTGTAGGGATGGAGAGTTGGAAAGGGCCAAGGCCGGTCCCTTCCCAGGGAGCTGCATGCCAAGACCCGGCATCACTTCCATCTTTGCTGGGATGAAGACAAAGAGAAGCCACCAATCCCTGGGGCGTCCAGGGAGCTCTGAAAGAGCTTGAAAGAATTAGCAGAAAGGAAAAGAGAAAACACCAAAGTGAACATCAGACCCACTTAATTGCCAGAGATGAAGGACCAGCTCAAAGCCCGGATTGCTCCATAACAGCACCACTCCTGACAGCACAAAACAATTAGCTGCAAGGTTTTGGCTTTATTTGAAAAGATAATGAGTTGGGAATGTTAGAGGGGTTATTCCGGGACTAGGAAAACAAGCCTTTAATTGGGCCCATATGAATACTGTCGTGTATGCGCTGTGACTTTGCTGCGGGGGAGCCGAGGCAGCCGGCTACCAGCGCTGGGAAAAGCAGCTGCATCCCATCAGGGATGCGGGAAGAGCCCGGCAGAGAGCCTGGAGAAGGGGACAGCCCCACTCCCGGCCCACCCGGAGGTGACGAGGGCCGAGAAGGGGCTGCAGCTACGCCGTCCCACCCTCGCCTTTGTGGCTCTCCTCTCCCTCTGGGACCGCTCCGGGCTGGTGGCAGCGGGGGTGCCCCTGTCCTGCACCCCGTGCAGGGGGAACGCCTGGCAGGCGCCGGTTCCCAGACAGCGCGGTCCCAAAGGGGCTGTCTACCAAAACAGCGAGGTCGGGGCCGTCGCCTCCAGGGGCAGTTTCCTCTGGGAGAGGAAGGGAAGGCAGTGCTGTGTCAATAAACCGCCCCTGCCCCGAGTGGCCCCGCGAGAGGGGAGGGGACAGCCCCGCTGGGGGAGCCCCATTTTGGTGCCTCCAGCTGGGGTGGAGGAGATTCACTTTTCTGAGGAATTTTCATGAGAGAGCACATGCTTTCCCCAGACAGGCTTTTTAATCAGCCATTTCCTCCTTAGGAAAAAAAAAAAAGATACGGAAAATAACCCAGGCTGGTTGTCTCCTCTTTGCTGCTCAGGTGTGACATGTCCCAAAGCCAGCTGTGCTGCAGGACGGTGATGCTGGGAAGGATGCACAGGCAGCACCGGGACCCCTGGGTGCTCTCCCAGCTGTGCTGTCACCCCAACAAAGAGTGCACCTGCCTCCCCCTGAGCCCAAACTGCAGCTTGTACTGCTCTGGGGTTCCAAGAAAAGAATCCTGGAGAGGAGGAATGCAGCATGCGGGACAGCCATGTCACCTGCATGTCCTGTCATCTCTCGTCCCTGCCAAACCTCAGCCCCGGGCTCTCATCCCACAGGAAAATCAGAGTCAGAGTCACAGACACAGATAGTGCCTGATCAAGACACTCCAAAGCGAGCCATTGGCATTCAGATTGCTTCCTGATGAGCCCTGCTATCTGTTGCCTTTGCAAGCTGCAGATATTTTGGGTTCCTTCCTGACATCTGACAGGGCAAATGCAAGAGCTGCGAACACTTGGGATGATCGACCAGCTGCGAGCCCAATGCACCATAACAGCATGGCTGGAACCTCTGGGGAAGGAGAGATTTAAAGGAGCATAATCTAATTAACGCCAATCAACAACAATGCAGGTAAACACGGGTCTTGTCCAAGTCATCCCATGTCTCCTTTAATAAGCTCCCCAGGTAACCACGCTGGAGAACATACAAGAGGCGTGACTGAGCAAGACAGGCAGGCTGGGGGGACACACTTACATGGGTTGCAACACCAAATTGCTCAGTGGAGCTCAGGAGCAAGGACTCAGCCCAGGCTGCATTCCAGGGGACTGCAGGGGCCAGTTGGGCTTTTCCCCTTTAACCCAAGTGAAGCATTAAGGCAGCAATGAAAACGTCTATGGCTGGGACAAGAACAGGCCCAGCAACTGAGGGAAAGGTCAGAAAATGATGTGCCAAGCACCAAGATGGTACTTTTTAGCATGGCAAGATACAGGAGCCATGCAGGAAGAAGGGTACAACTGCAGAGGATGCTCCAGCTCACAAAGGGCTATAGGAACAGGCTGGAAGATGAGCTCGGTGCAATGCTTTAGCCTTGGCTGTGTAACAGAGACAGCAGGACAGTCACGGGGACTGGACTCCACAGGAAACCCGAGTGTGGGGTCCAAAAAAGACCGCAGAGGAGCCAGGGAAGAGCTGGAAGAAGGACAGAGAATGGGAAGGAAGCCCACACATGTCGCTGTACCAAGTTGGGGCTGGTGGCCATAAAGTTGCCCAGCGGCAGCTGGCTCAGGCACACAGGCTGCATTCGGGTGGTCTGTGCCCCGGGTCCCTCCCCAACAGATTCGGGACAATCTGACAGCCTGCGTTAGGTGGACAAGAGGCTGGCAAATCCCCTCTGTCAGGGCTGGCAGGAGCAGGGAGTGAGGATGGCAGGCTCCTCCGGCACCGCTCCTCGTGCCCGGCGGGGAGCCCGGCCCCAGCCCGGGGACAGGACCAGATGTCCGACCGCTGGCAGGGGGCTGGGAAAGCAGCGACCTCCACCCAGCCGGGAGCTCCAGCGTCACTACCGGGGCAGGCACGGACCCTCCACAGTCACCCCGACCGGGCTGGGTCCCACCAGCGCGGCTCAGTACCACACCGACACTCAGCTGCCCCTCGCCACGCTCGGCTGTCCCCTCACCAGCTCCAGCCGCATCCCCTCCACTACCCGCCTTCGGCATGCAGATGGCAGGAGACTGCAGAGAATGAAGATTTTACAGCGCTGGCCAACAGCCAGGAGAGTTTAGATGGCAGGAAAATGTTATAAAACCTTTTTAAAATGCCAGGCATGCCCCTTGGGTTTAAGTACCCTCCAAGTGGGCGGCTTGCACGGTATTTAAAACACAGAGGGTCGGATGCCAGCTGGGGAAGCCGACTGGGGTTGCACGGTGTGTCTGGAGCTCGGCACCCTGAGCAACGCACGGGGGTGAAACAGGAGGGGCTTGGCACCCATGGTAGTCCCCCTCCCCGGGCAAGGCTCTCCCAGGGTAGAAACCATCTGCCTCCTGCTCCTCAGGCTTCCATAATCGGTAAAAAGCAGCCTGGGGTGAAGGGGAGAGCAGGGACTCCGGGCATGGCTGGCTGGGAAGCAGCACAGACAGGCACAGCTCCTGGCACCCTGGGACTCGGCTGATGGACAGGGCAGACCCTCCCCGAGTCCTTTCAGCGCTTTGCAGAGGGCAGCTCCCTCCAAACACCCCCTAAAAAGCCCTGGAGAGGTCCTGCCCTTAATCCAGCACTGGCAGCAAGAGCTTCAGAGTGCAGGAGCATCCATCCCCCACCTCTGCACCCTGATCTCAGGGCACCCACAGCCGCTGCCCTCCACCGACACCTCCGGGGCTCCTGCTGGCACTTACCCAGGTGCAGGGTGATGTTGACGGAGTTGGGGTACTGGATGCCGAAGGCCATGGACTGGCTCTGCCACCAGGTGCTCTCCTCCTGGCTGTGGAAGTCGGTGAGGAAAGAGGCGTTGTGGTGGCGCCGGGGGTCGGTGGCGTCGCAGCGGTGGCACAGGGCGCTGGCGTGGTGGGCTCCCATGTGCAGGCAATAGTCCTCCGGGGGCGACCCGCACGTGTTGGTGGCCTGGACGGCCCGGCCGAAGGCGGCGTTCTCGAAGACGGGCATGCAGCGACGGGGCTGCCCCCGAGGGTCCCGGCAGGCGGACGAGCCCCCCGCCCGCAGCCCCAGCCCCAGCAGCGCCAGCAGGCAGAGGCAGGGAGGCCGTGCCATGCCGCGGCTCTCCTGGCCGGACTCTGAGCCTCCTCTGGGTGGCAGGCGGGACGGGATGGGACGGGACGCGGTGGGATGGGACGGGTCCCCCTACCCGGCACCTCCTCTCGCTCCGAGGTCCATCTTGTGGAAGCTGCTGGGAATGTCGAAATATTTGTATGCGAGGCAGAGCTGTGGAGTTTGGGATTCCCACAGGACATCCTGGTCCCCAGGCCGTGGGGATGAGCCATGCGGTGCTCCATCCCCAAAACTTCTCCGTTGCTTTGCGGATTGGGGATTTGCATCTTCAGCTGTGTGGATATAGCTGAGCTCTTCCATTTCTCAGCCCTGGGAATGAGCTTGTGGTGGTACATACCTCACATTTTTCCTTCAGTTGGTGGGGGGTCACTTTTCATGCAGCCCCAAAATGAAGAGGGGATTAGGGAAAGGCTTTGAAACAGATTCAGCACCTTCTCCTCCCCACACTGATTTATGGGGCATTGACTGCTCCATATGTGGCCTGTAAGTCCATATAGCACACAAACCTGCCTGGGTTGTAGGTCTGTGACACCCCAACGCCTCCACACCAGCACCCTCGAGTGGGGGTCCCATCCCAGCCTGTTTCCATGAGCCAGCCCAGTCCCCTGGACCCGAGTGAGGGCAAATTCCAGTGGGGGCGTCTCCATGGGGTGGCAAAACCAGATCATCACCAGACCTGATTAGAAGCTCTCACCTAATCCTACTTATAGTCTGTGCCAGGGGAATCCCTCTGGGGACCATGGCACCCTCCAGATTTGACCCACGGGGGCAGGAGGGTGACAGCAAACAGGGAGAGAGGCAGCCTGGCATGATGCCATGCCCCTGGGCAAACCCTGGCCCACACCCCACAGGGCTGTATTTGCAAAAGTGGGATGCACAGGGAAACTCTGCCTCTGACCCCCACACCGCTTCACTGAGCTGCCCACGGGGGCTCTGGAAACTTAGTACTCATTTATAATTTAAGCTCCCTTCCTCCCCTTGCCTTCTACTCTTATTTATTTTATTCTCCTTCCCCGTACACACTGCGGGAGAAAGCACCAGAGGGGAGCTGTGAATCAGAGTCCTGGGCAGCGGCTCCCGCAGCAGCGCCGTTTCAAAGCCCCATTATCATATATTGACCCAGGCTCTGACAGCCAGAGCCAGCTCCTCTGGGAAGGGTGAATTTCCCAGCATCGAGGAGCTGTGCAGCAGCTGCCTGGGAGTGGGAGGCCGGTGGCAAACCCACTGTCAACCTCCAGGGAGAAAGAGAAGGGTTTTCAGCTCAATAATTGCCCCGTGTGTTTCCACCACACGTTTTTGCATCCTGCAGAGGTGAGGTTTTCCAGGTGTTCTGGTTTTCCCATGGTGCTGAGGCTGTAAGCTCTGGGCAGGAGATAGAATCATAAAATACTCTGTTGGAAGGGACCCAAAAGGATCATTGAGCCCAGCTCTTGAGTGAATGACCCATATGGGGATTGAACCCACGACCTTGGCACTATTAACACCGTGCTCTAACCAAATCTTTTGTGTCACGGGCTTGCCTCCTCCTCCTTGGGATGCAACACCCACCCATGAGAGGATTTCCCTGCCCCTGCTACAGAGGGGTCTGCATTAGAGAGTGATGAGACCACAAACCAGGGCTCAGGATGCAGTAGGATCTGGCAAAAGCTGATGAGTATCCCAGTCTCACCTCCTCCTCCAGCACAGCCCACTGGGCTTAGGGGCATGGCCCACAGGGCTAGAGCTGGATGGGGATTGGTGGTGACCCTGCTGTGCTCAGCAGCCGGGATGCTGCAGCTGAGGTGGGAACTGCACATTCCCAGACAGTTTTAGCTGTGCCCCAGGCTGGATGAGCCCCTCACCAGGCTCCTGCCAGGTGGTGGGCACAAGTTTGCCCCTTGCCCAAAGAGATGCCCTACACTTGCTGCGGTCCACTGGGAACAAAGCCCAACATCACCTAAAATCCTCTGAACCAGGAGAGACTTCACCCACTGCTCCAGGACTTTGGTCCGAGCACTTCAGAGACTTGGTGACCAAGGTTGTGATGACACCAACCTGCCCAGGAGCCTTCTGCCCCAACACAGACCTGGAACCCCGCAAGGGTTAAAAACCGTGGAGGCGGAGAGGAGAAAATGTTCTTCTGATTTGCTTAATGAACGTTAATTAAGAAGACAGAAGATAGCAGATTCCTTCAGGGTAGAGATGAAAGGCCTGTTAATTAAATCTGGGGAGCGAGGAACAGGGCCGACTGATCCTCCTCCTGATCAGACCTGACAAGGCAGGCGTGGGGCAGGAGCGAGGTGTGCCAGATCCCACAGCCCCTCCTGTCCCACAGCCCAGCTCCAGGCTGGCAGTACGGCCAGGTTTTGACAGGGTGTGTCGGTGTCACTTACCTGCCTCCAGCACCCCTGAGGCTGAGAGTGGCCCCATCCATGCCCTGGAGCTGGGGTGAGAGCTGGGTCACTGCACTCCTGAAGAGGTACTGTGAGATGGACACCCCTCAGTTTCCAGCAGGACCTTCTCCCAGAGGGAGGAGCTGACCTTGCTGGAGGAAGAGGAAGACAGGATAGCCAGCTTCATCCTGAGGATGAGGAGGAGAAGGTTTGGTCACCCAGCTTGGCGGTTTGCCCCAGGTCCCACCACCCACAGGAGCTGGCCACAGGTTAAGTGGGAGAGGGTCAGAAAGGCACTGACCACCACCTTGTGCCATGGAGGGGCAAGCCCCTGGGATGGACACCTGCCTGTGTTTCAGCACTGCCTCACCTTCCTGGAACAGCCGCTCCTACCAGCAGTAATTTGCCAAAAATGGCTTTTCTGCCCATAGCTGGGACCTGGAGGCTGTGGCACAGTAACAGGATTCTGCTGGCAGCCTGCTGCCTCCGTGCTCTCCTCCAGCTTTCAGCACAGGCTTATTTTTAAAAGCAGAGCAGTTGAACATCCCAAATCACAGCCCAAAATCACAGCAGCCCTTCCTGGCCCTCCCTGACACCGTGGCTGGTTCCCTCTCCCACTCCATCCCTCACCCTGGGACTGGAGCAGGGGTTGGAGGCAGGTTGAGCTGCAGGATGCCACGAGCATTTCAATGAGCACAGACAACGCTCTGCCGCTCTCCCAGCACACACAGCCCTGCCAGGGGGGACAGCTGGGGTGACGGGGGGCTCTTTGTCACAAACAGCAGCCCCTTGGGCAGAGAGGAGGAAAGGATAGATGCCAATGAACCCCCCAACTCTGCTGACCACGGGGTGAAGACCCCATCTCCAGCGTAGTGGGAAACCGAACATGCAGTGTAAATAATGGCTGGAGCATCTCTCGTGTGCACCGGCTTATTTTGTAAACCTGAACTTTGCAAAATGTCACAAAATGAAGAAACGAGAGGCCTGGGATGAGTAAATCTCTATTAGAAATTCCCTGGGATGGCAGCAGTCATGTTCTCGCTCGATGATGGCACATTACAGCCCAGCCCTGCTCGGGGAGCGGGGTCATGCGTGGCGCTGATTGCGGAAAGTATTTAATTAACGCTGCCATAAATACAGCGCTAGAGATGCCAGGCAGACCACGGCGGGGCACGGTGCTGCTGAGCTGCGGGAAGTTTTGCCAAGGCAGACGGCAGAAGATGAGGGAGGGCAGAGAAAATCCAGTAGATTTTGCTGCCTGCTTTGCCACGGCCCTTGGGAGTCCTCAAGGAGCGAGGGGAGGATGGGACAGTGACATTGTCAGGATGTCCCCTGAGCAAGAAGGCTCCACCAACAGTGCCCAGACGAGTGGGGAAACCCCACAGCAGGGAAAGGAGCTCTCTCCCAAAGCAATTGTCAGGACACACATCACCGTCCTCTTCCCTGATGTGCAAATGGTCTAAAGTCACCTTTTCAGAGATAATCATCCCCAAATTCTCTCAATACCTGGCAGACAGTGAAAATAGGAACATCTCAGCTTCACTCGTGCATGACCACAAGCTCATCATCTCACTGATGAGCTGAACTGCTCCAGATCTGACCCAACTCAAGGACACAGGGTGACAGCCAAGGCATCACTGTCCCCAGGACACACATTCCACCCATTGCATTGGGCTCAGGAGGTCAGGGACCATGACAGGAGGAAGGACCAGGTCAGAGCAGGACCAGCCCGTTTCAGGCACAGCCAAAAAGGACCTTTCCTCGCCTGAGCTCATCAGCAGCTTAATGACACTGGCTAAAAAGCTCCAGAGTCCCTAATCGCTCATCATATTACGGCTGCTCACAAGTGAGGCCAACCAGTACAAACCTCCTCGAAGCCTTTCTAATTAACGAGCAGAGGCTTAGGCTCTCCCAGCCCAAAAGCAGCATCTGAGATAAATCCAGCAGCCTCCTGCCAGCCCCAGTCCCCTTGATAAACCCCTTTAATGGGCTTGTCAGCATCACCTGAGCCCACCCCATTGGCTAACAAGGCACATCTGTCTGTCTGTCCCCCGCTGCCTCCATGCTGTGGGTGGGGAGATGTCCATCTGTCCATCCATCCATCCATCC